>NIZD01201210.1:0-16938 GCA_003182575.1 Pseudois nayaur | reverse complement strand
ATGGACTGGTTGGATCTCCTTGCAGTCCAAGGGACTCTCAAGAGTCTTCTCCAACACCACAGTTCAAAAGCATCAATTCTTCGACACTCAGCTTTCTTCACAGTCCAACTCACATCCATACATGATCACAGGAAAAACCATAACCTTGACTAGATGGACCTTTGTTGGCAAAGTAATGTCTCTGCCTTTGAATATGCTATCTAGGTTGGTCATAACTTTCCTTCCAAGGAGTAAGCATCTTTTAATTTCATGCCTACAGTCACCATCTGCAGTGATTTTGGAGCTCACAATAAATAAAAACTTTAGTTCATTTCCTACTAAATCCAGGCATCTGACCCCATCACTTCATGGCAAATAGATGGGGAAACAATGGATACAGGGATAGACATTATTGTCTTAGGCTCCAAAATCACTGTAGATGGTGACTGCAGCCATGGAATTAAAAAATGCTAGCTCCTTGGAAGAAAAGCTATGACAAACTAGACAGCATTTTAAAAAGTAGAGACGTTAATTTGCCAACAGAGGTCCATATAGTCAAAACTATGATTTTTTCCAGTAGTCATTTATGGATGTGAGAGTTGGACCATGAAGAAGGATGAGTGCTGAAGAACTGATGCTTTTGAACTGTGATGTTGGAGAAGATTCTTGAGTCCATTGGAGTGCAAGGAGATCAAGCCAGTCAATCCTAAAGGAAATCAACCCTGAAATATTCATTGAAAGGACTGTTGCTGAAGCTGAAGCTCCAATACTTTGGCCACCTGATGAGAAGAGCTGACTCATTCATTAGAGAAGACCCTGATTCTGAGAAAGACTGAAGGCAGGAGGAGAAGGGGACGACAGAAGACAAGATGGCTGGATGGCATCACCGACTCGATGGACATGAGTTTGAGCAAGCTTGGGGAGTTGGTGATGGACAGGGAAGCCTGGCATGCTTCAGTCCATGGGGTTGCAGAGAGTCAGGCACAAGTGAGCGACTGAACAATAAAAATTATTTAATTAAAAATCTGAAATACATACACATGTGTACACAGGCATACACACATATAATCAAAGCCCAGATGATGCCGGCTGGGAAAGGAAGAACAAACACCTAAGGACAATTCCATTATCAATACAAATTGATGCTGATTCTCATTAATTTAGTTAGAGCTTTCTGCCTTGATATTTAAAAATGTTTCAAAACTGGTTCCATAGTCAGATAGGCAACATCTGTTAGATTCCCAAGGTCACATTTTGCAATAGAAATGGTCAATACTTTCCAAAAATCAGGTGGCTTTGTGAATATACATACAGATCTAAAAACCACTAATGAAGCAGCTAACTGACATTCCTAGCTGGAAACTCTAGTTGGTACACATGCCTAAGTGGGTGTACATACAAGCACACAGACCCATGGTCTACATAACCATGATACTTAAAGTTTATCTCTGTCCCTAAAGTGGAAGCCAAGAAACAACTAAGTTAGCTTTTCCCTAAAATATCTTAAGAATCATACAGGTAGAATGATTGTGTTGGTGTGGGAGTCTACATCTTTTTGAATACGAATGAGCACAGAAAATTATTACATGTGGTTCTAAGCACAGTTCTTTTGACAAGACAGGAACTGATAAAGATGACACTTAATCATCAATAATGGTGCGGATTATTATAGAAAAAGTATTCTGTTCTTTTTCTGAACATTTGCAATGATCACATTCTCCTTTTTTGGTTAAATTATGCCTTTTTTTAAAAAAGGTGTTTATTTATTTATTTAATCTTTGGCTGCGTTGCATGGCACATGGGATCTTAGCTACCGACCAGGGATGGAATGCGTGCCCCCTGCATTGCAAGGCAGAGTCTTAACCACAAGACTACCAGGAAAGTCCTCACGCCCTGGTCTTAATTTAGACATCATATGAAGGTACCTTGATGCTTTCAAGGCTATTACCATACCCATTTATGGTCGTGTGTGATTTTAGGAATTGACTAAAAGTATCTATTGCCTACAAAGTTGATGTGCTTTCTTATCTACTTAATCCAATATCAAGAAGTGCTTTGGGCTGGGGAAAAGTATTGAACAAGTGGTTATAGTGTTATATTCATAAACTGATTAAAAAACAAATATATGTATTTAGACACACTCATGCACACATACACATTCACATAGATTCTCATATTTTTGCAATTATAGGGAAACACATATACATGACTATATTATAGAATATAAAATAAATACTTTGGAACTATCCTCACAAGGCCATAAGCAAATAGCATCATTATCCTAGTGACTGTATTACATTCCATACAATCATCTACATGACATTTATTATTTCTGTTGTATTTGTTTGGTTACAAGTCTCTTACACGCCCTGAATTTCAAATTTCTGAGGAATGATAGTTATGATTCATCTCGTCATCCCAAGTGTCTATCACAGTGTCCAACAAAGAGAAAATCCCCAGTAATGTGTTATGGATGAGTGAATGTATGTGTTTTTTGATTCTTACCTTAGAACAAATATCTTTTAAATTTCAATTATAACAAGATGTTTTCTAAAATATTAAAATTTTCAGAATTTCTCAATGTATATGGAAGCATTCTTTCCATGTCATAGTTTGTACTCAGATTTTTAACACTTCTGCTTTAATGAAAGTAAAGCTAATAATAGCCAGATTTACAGCGGCCAATAAGATGCTTCTTTTTTGAACCACCCAATAACTCATTCTAAAAAGAAAATACAACTGCACTTTGAGTGGCATTCTATCAAATTTAATTTTGCAATGTTTAATGCTGCCTCATTTTACCAAAATTCCAAGGGAAATTGACCAAACGTTTTATGCAATTAACATTTGTCAAATGCTTACTGCAAAATAATTTCGGTAAATGTTAACACCCCATTTTAATAGTTTGCAATTTCTTTTTCTAACTTTCTCCACAATAATCCTTATTTTTTAAGTAGAACAGCAATGCTGCTGCTAAGCTGCTTCAGTCATGTCCGACTCTGTGCGACCCCATAGACGGCAGCCCAGCAGGCTCCTCCATCCCTGGGACTCTCCAGGCAAGAATACTGGAGTGGGTTGCCATTTCCGTCTCCAATATTAAAAAAGAATAAATTTTTTACCTTATTCTAGACTTCTTATTTTGATCATTTATTTCAGGGAATTTGAGCCTGTCAACATTGTAACAATATAACAAATTAGCTCTCGAATTGAAGTAATTAAGGCACAAAGTCTGACAGCTCTTTTTGTGCTAAAAATTAGAAATGATAATTGCTTTGAAAATACCCTCTTACTTTTTAAAGGGGCCATGGAATCCTGCAGGAGGAGAAATTTAGTTTTATAGATTTTCATTTTTCTTATTGGCTGTGCTTTATCTAAAAAATACTTTGACATTAAAACCTGTAGGCATATTTTAAAGAACAGCTGCACAATTAAAAGCACTTCTCCTTTTTAAACTGTACTTAATTTAAACACTCTTAGGAAAATACAAAGCCTTCAGAGGTATTTGAAGAAATACTGGTATTTCTATTAGTCTGTGAAGGCAATTCTACCATCTATATCTTGGCGAAGTATGTCTGCCCTATACATACTTATCAAACACTGATGAGTGGTAAATAATTTCAATATGAAGACACAGGCAAGGTTAGCTTCTGTATTTAAACTTGGCTAAAGACTGATGGACACACAGCAAATTCTAATGATCTAGGAGATGGCCTTACAACTTAACCATCAAAATTGAGGTGAACAAATAGTTATTTAGGACACCCCAGGGTGCAAGGATCAAGAAAGTCGCCACCTATGTGGTCAAGAAAACTGATGTGGATAGGGTTTAAACGGACTCAAAACAGAGAAAATTACATTGGGTAGAAGAAATAGATGGAGCAAAAGCAGAAAGACAGAAAAGAGCAGAAATCACTGGAGAAACGCTGACCAATTCAGTTCATCTTGGAGCCGAGACACCAAGAAATAGTCAAGTCAGAAATAACCTGAAACCACTCAGCCATTCTGTAGGCAGTGGAAGCTTCTCTTTGCTTTTGAGCTGAGGGTCACAACGAAACTGACAACTGTAACATTTTCCCTGTAAATAACTTTTGTATGTGTTGCAGAGGCACTGTAATCATCTCTAGTGCAATAAACTTAACAGAACAGGAAGAAAAAGGCAAAGAAACAGCATGCTTACACAGCATCATCGAATCAAAAGATTTGCAAAGGAACAGAGTCAGAAGTCAGAAACATAAAGATCAAACAACAGCTTTCCATGTTTATAAAGATTTTCAGATACAAAAATTATAATTCTGAGCAAAGAGGAAAAACATTTTATATCAATGTAACTTTTTCATTGCTCACCATAATTATTTTCGGAAAAACTAAGATTAACTTTTTCAAAAGCAAGAATGAAATATATGAAAAATTTACATTTATGTTTCCTTTATATTAGGAAGGAATATGCTTAAGTTCCTTGCTTAAATTACAAAGTTGCTATTGGTATATATGATTCTATATGTGATTTTATTTTTTGGAAATTATTAAATATATCATACTGAGCAAAGAAAGTCATTACTGCAGTTTCCTAAAATAATTGACTGAGCATCTCGTAAAGACCCCCCTACAGGCTTCTCAATGGGTCATCTCTGAGAAATGAGAAACAGGGTGATTTATAAAGACATTGAAGAATATGCATATTGCTGATGTATTATTTTACAAATAATGTCTTAAAATATTGTACTATATTGTACACTATATTGTACACCTGAAACTAAAATCACATTGTATGTCAACTATACTCCAATCAAAAAAAACAAAATGAAAAAAAGACAAATAATAGATTTGCAATACTTCAGTTTGGACTTTATGTGTATTAAAGACAATATCTTTGATTTTAATCATTCTACAAATATAACAAGAAATACTTTTTGATAGATTTGTGTTGGCTACATTAAAAAAGAATATAGGTACTAATCTTCCCCCTAAACTAATTATAATATGATGAAAACATATCTAAAAATGTGATGCTCCCCAGAATAGAAACTATTGAGAAAATTTTAAAAACACAATTAACACCTTACATCATGCGCAGTTGTATGCAGAGGGAAGTAAGGTAGGATTCACTTATTTTCATTAGAATAGTATGACTTGGCCACATTTTGTAAGGCACACAAAAATGTGGTTTAAAATACTGGTATCTGAAAACAGCCATAATTAAACCATTTATTGGATTTGTCCTATTGTAAAACCTTACTTTAAGAGAAAATCTCTAGAATGAGCAGTTTTTCAACTTTCACAAGAACAGCAAATATATCAGATGTCCTGTTTCTGGGGAGCCACTTCCTCTGCAGGGCCCTGTACATTCTTGAAATCTAGCTGCAAATTAAAACACACATCACAAACAGAACTGGTTAATTGGGAAAAAAAAATGCTGAAAAACTATCAGAACCAATGATGAGACACATTAAAACACCATCACACATCTAAACCACCTGAACTTGCCAGTTTCTATACTGAACTGGCTTCCTTGCAGAAAATGAAGGCTGTGGACCTTGGTTCTGGCCAAGTGAAATATTTTTAAAGGAACGGTTTAACTAGATGTTTTCATCACTTCTGGTTTGGCTAGCGTAGTGTGACATTGTTCTCATCCCCTAAGTTAATCCACAGAGGGAGACAGATTTACTGACATGACAAAACAACGTGGAGGGCGGTAAACGGTCAAGGGCCTCCAAGCCTAGCCTGCATCTGGAGGAGGTGACCCTCTACAAAGGAAAAGAAAGAGTCAGGAAAGAGAAGGATAAGAAGGGGAAGCCTGGGCAGAAGGGAGGATGGGCAGGGTGGACACAGCTCGCATTCGGAGTCACAGGTCTTGGCAGACGGAGGATGGAAGTGGCGGCTCCGTGTGCAGGGACTGTGGTCTGTCTGTGTCCTCATCAGTGCGTGTCCTCTGTCTGCTGGTCCTGGGGTCAGGGTCAGGGTCAGGGTGGGGGTCATTGCAGGGCTCCAGCAGGGGGTGACAGCCCCAGATCTCGCCCTAAGTAGACCACCCCATGGCTGTGCGAGGGTCCAAGTGGAAGAGGAGCCACCCCCTCCTGGAGACAGGCTGGGCAGGGTTGATCTGCGTCAGGTCAGAGGTCATAAGGATACAGAGGAGGAGAAAGACTAGTAAGTACTAGTAAGACTAGTAAGACTAGTAGGGAGCCAAGACTGATTCTAAGGAGATGAAAAGGCTGAACACTTGGAACCACAATAAATAAAAAGAATGACTGTTTTTTGCTTGGATCTGCCAAAACTAAAGCTTTACACAGTGAAATCTTATTATAAAGTCATCACTTTTTTTTTTTAATTGCAATGAAGTCCTGACGGGAGGCTGTTTGTCCATCACTTCCACTGTTCTGCATGAAGAGGTGGCTTGCTGGGGACATGGGACCACGATAGCCAAATTTACCTGATGTTTGCACTCTGTCCTGAGACTGAGTCTTAAAGTATTTCCTGAGGGTAGAATAACACAAAGGGAGCTTTTGTCCCTTGAAATTCAGAAAAGTACCTTTCTCTTTGTCAACCATGGCTATTTTTTGCAACATTCCAAGAATTTAATATTTTTTTTTTATCACTTGCAAAACTACCTGTGTTTAAACCCTGTTACGTACTCCTTAAAAAAAGAAATCTGTATTTCCATAAGCCTGGCCAACCATTCAGGAATGCCCACCTTTATTTCCCTTGAGCCATATGATCCGATGATTGCATTTGGCGTCTAAAGCAAAATTGTCCAAGCAGCGCTTCACATTGCTACACAGATTCTAGCATTTATCTTCGCTCAACCCCATTCTCACCCTCATAATGTATCTTCATTAAAAAGGCATTAGTTTGTGAATATTGGCTTTTCTCTGGAAGAGTGTTCTACAGATGAAGAAGAGCAGCCAAGGAAAAATACTGTATTTGCTTTTAATGAGTCTTTAATTGTAATGTTTTAAATTATTCTATAACATCTAATGTGGAAGGAATTTAACATAATTTAACAGTCTTAATACTGATGTATAGTATATAACCCAGAGCTTATTTAGTGTAACAAAAACCCAGTCCATAACACTCTTTTTTCCTTCCATATACATGAAACACAAAATAATTCTCAGCTACAGAATTTATAATACTGTCTATTTATAAAACTGCCACATATTAAATTAATTCTTGAATAGTAATTTATTTGCTGATATCACAATATTTGGTATTTGCTATTCAGAAATGGAAAAAGAGGGGGCCTAATATAGTATTTTTTGAGTTTATATCAAGTGGAGTTTGTTTCAGAAGGTCTAAAGTTAGGGCTTTGTAAATTTTAGTTCTTTACTGCACTATTTTACTAAAATGAGTGAAATTACCTAGGACAAAACTGTGGTTCAGAACCACAGCATTAGGTATTGTCTTCTAAAAGCAGAAACTGTAACTAAATCTGACAAATAACTTTAAAAAAAAAATAAGAAAAACAAAAACTTGAACAAGAGAGAGGTGAATGGGTCTGAGCAGAGCAAAGACCAAGATGATGGTGATGAGGTTCCTCAAGTCTGGGTTAGCTCGGTGAATGCAGGGAAGGGGCTGGACTCTGAAAGCACAGAGAACTGCGCTTGTTTCTCAGCTTTGCCAGCTCCTTGTGTGAGTGACCAGAACATTCAAAAGTGTCAATAATAATAATGCCTATTATGGCTGTTTTGGTTAGTGAAACAGCTGGTTTTAGTATCTTACATTTATTGAAGGCTCACTCTACTGTTGTAAGTGCTTTATGTAAATGACCTTACTGAATTCTCAAACAAGCCCTTGAGATGAGTCTAGTTATTACCTCCATTTTACAGATGAATAAGCAGAATAGGGAATAATCAATAATGCATGAAAAGTCAGGGATAATGAACAGTTTTAAGTACAGTGCTCAAAACACAGATTCAAAAATGTCAACTATTTTGCTCAAGGAACTTGGCCAAGGAGCATTTCTGCATGAGAGTATTTAAGTCTACTCTATATTAAATTTTCAAATTAACCTAAGTTCAAATTAGTCATTTCATCTCTCAGCATAAACCAAGCTAAGTGGTTAAGAATGAAATTTACGTGGTTAAAGAATGCTTATATTAAATAAACCTTAAACTCATCAAATTGTAAATTCTCTAGGTTAATAGAACCATTGTTTCTTTTTCAAGTGCAATAATTATCCAGCTCACCATGAAGTCAGGGGTTTGGCAATTCTCTAATGACCTTGATGATACAGGTAGCTAAGTAGGATAATTTAACTCTCAGAGTAAGGAAAAATATGACCTACATCATTAATTTTAGAGGTCAAGAGAAGAGTGCAGCTGTCACAGATAAAGGAAATGTTTCAATGCCTGTTTGGCCACTAGAGCAGTTTGCAAATCTCTAAGCAACAGTTTGCCACCGTTTTCCCAATCTTATTTTCACACATCATTAGTTGCAATCTGACACAGTCACCTGATAAATAATATTTCATGCCACAAAGACTAGAGCTAAAATTTTTCTCTTCTCAACTTCCTCTAAATTTTCCAATTCTGAAATGCATCTTGGATTACAGTTTTCTTTGCTGCCCTCACCTCCTTTCTTTGCATATAGTTTAGAGAAAAATGTTCTTCCAGGAAAAAGCCTAGAATTTGTATTCCAAATTTCGGCAGCAGAAGCGGCTGAAGTAAACACAGCTGTGACCCACCATGAGGTACCCTGGATCCTCTGACTCCTCTACATGACCCTTCCTCTTCACCCCTGCATCCCACCAGCTCCCTTCTCATTTCGAATAGCACCCACAGATGCATTGTTGCAAGAAGTAGGAAATGAGCGAATAGTTCGAGTGGCCGATAAAAATAACTATTCTTATAGAGCTGCTGAATCAATACTCTGAAATACTGTTTCACAAGGAAAATGTCAATCAGTGGTCCTTGAGTGGAATAAAACTACAAACTAAACCCTGCTTGACTTAATGATCACTTGATTTTGCAGAATGGGTTAAAGAAAATATTCCATCAGCTTCACAGGGATGAAGACAAGACATGAAAACGAAGGATAAAACCACGATCAACTGCAACGCTGAGGCTTTGGAAGGGGCCGTGGAAACCCAGTTATTCTCCTGGTCAATGGACTTTATCACCATAGTTACTAACGGGTGCACTGAAGTGTCAATCATTGCATAGGGCTAAAACTACTACCTTCCAAACTATGGATGTGCCTTTCCTCCTTATGCGATAGATGTATTCCTCAAGCACTGAAAATAAGGTCAGTGTATGGAATTATACTCAAGATATCATGAGTGTCCCTATGCAAGGATATTTATAACTGTAAATCCTGGTATCCTTCTATTTTAAGCTTATGCTTTAGTATGCCAGGTTTTCTTAAATCGGAGAACTGTAAATAACACTACTGTAAGGGACTTCTTTGGCTGTGATCCAGTAATAGCATCGAGTATACAAGGATCCAGCACAGGCAGAGAATAAGAGTTGCCCCCGAGCACTGCAGCAAAGCACTGGCTAATCCTTGCATCTTCATTCTCTCCTCACTGAACATCACTACCAGCAAGAACGGGAGCATTTGAAGGTCACAGGTACTGCAAATCATGATGCCAGTATTCAGGCCCCAGGTAGAGACATCCACACGGTCCCCGAGAGGTTTCCTGGGATACCAGAGGCCTGGGTCCCACCAGCTGATGCCTGCAATATTAAGGACCAATTGTGAAATAACTGTTGTTTTAAGAAAGGTTGAAAGAAAAGCCTTAGGAACAGTGAATATAAATATCTCTCTCCAAATCAAACCTTAGGGCGCTAGTTTTAATATCCCAGTTTATTAGCTCAGAATTTGGATTCCATATAAGCTATTAAAAGATTCAGCGCTTCGAAATATGTTACGTGGGGTTCTGGCCATGGTGTGCAGTGTAAACATCGGTGATGGATGGTCAGTCCTGTAATTCTATAATGTGGATTTATTTCCTTGATAGTCATCAGGTTAGTTTCATTTTCCTGGAATCCTTCCTTCTCTCCTCCAAAGAAAAATTTTAACTCCATTAGGTCCCTGCTCTTGCCCCCTAGAAAATCCCTTTCTCAGAAAATCCTTTTCTCCATTACTAACAGGGTCTCCAGGGGCTTCCCAAGTTGCTCAGTGATAATCAGCTTGCCAATGCAGGAGATGCAGGGCTGGATCCCTGGGTTGGGAAGATCCCCTGGAGGAAGAAATGGCAACTCACTCCAGTATTCTTGCCTGGAAAATTCCATGGACAGAGGAGCCTGATGGGCCACAGTCCAAGGGGTTGCAAAGAGTCAGATATGACTGAGCTTACAGGCAACGGGGTCTTTTCCTAACAAACGAGATTTTATGAACTGAACCCAAATGGCCCTAAGGTTCAAATGACTTTCAGTGGCCAAATCTACTATAACCTTTGCAGTTTTCATCCTGTTGGGCTCCTTGGTGGCATCTGGCAGCCTCAGAGAATCAGTCGTCCCAACCATACCTTTATTATCTCTAAGTCAGCAACCATTCAAGTCAGCCTGTCTCATGAAAACCCAAACTTGATACATTCCCCATCTTGCTACTAGAATTACTCCTTTAAAAAATGATCACACCTCTTCTCTCAAAAGATGTGATGACTCCCCTGCCTGGTGGACAAAGTCCAAGTATCCCAGTCTGGCAGACAAAGCCTCCACAGTGTGTCCTTATGTAACTTTCTAGTTTCAATCTTTACCGCTCCTCACCGGAAACCTTTCCCACGCTGAAGCAGTGCTCCTTCATTCCTTTGAATTTTTGCTCTACTGACCGTATTTCTAGGACCAATGCCATCAGGACATACACAAGTTCTTACCCAGGTAAAAAGATTCATTTAAAATTAGGACTGTCTTAGAAAACAGAGGCTGTTCCTGGTGGTCCCTACAGGGCCCTTTCCCTTCTTCATCTGTTAGAAAATGTCAGCAACATCCATGCTCGCATAGAATGTATTTGCAGAGTATTGGGTCAAGGAACCCAAATTCTAGACTCTCCTCTCTGGGAGGAAGAATCTTCCCTAGTTATCTTCTTTAACCAACAGTTTGGTTCCAGAAGTGGAGAGGAAGGAGAGAGATGGGCAGATAAATGAATAGACCAGTTGGATGAGCCTTGATGATGAAGGAAGCGACCGGGCAGCAGGCAGATGCTCTCGCAGGCCCACAAGCTCAATGTGACTTAGGGAACAGTTCTTTTGTGTCTTCTGCATTCTTACAGCATCTAGTTCATGCTTGATTATGGCTCACAGTATACTAATCTGTCATTTCTTGATTCTTTGTCATTTTCCTAGGCGTTTGAGACTCCTAGCATGGAGCAGATGCCAATAAGGGAGTAACAAGCTCACGCTTTGGGACTAACGAGGCCTAGGATACAATGAAGAAGTGTCTTTAAGATTTGTTTTTTGGAATCACAGCAATGGTTATATTCAAGCAACACAATCTGGCCAAAGAAATTATGAATGCTGCTATAAACACATCCTGTGAAGCCTTTCTCATTAAACCAGTATGCTCAGGAAACAATTTTCCAAATAACATAAAGCAACAGTGATGGTGCAGCTATTTGTGCTCGAAGACACAAAATTAAAAGTTGATAAATATCACCTGATGCAATTCCATCAGAAGCTCATTTGCATTAAAAAAAAAAAAAACTCCACTAAGAACCAATGACATACATTTATGTTACAAACAGAAGTCTTGATCCAGGAAAGGATGCAGATTTTCTGCTATGAGGGAAAGAATGCAGAGTGCCCAGGAGAGAGGACATCTGTCCAAAATGCCAGGCAGTGAACAAGAAAGCACTGATAGGATTTCTCTTTCTGATTTTCACATCTCTCAAATTCCTGATTATATTCCTTTCCTCATATTTCACATTTATGCGACTGCTTTCCCTGCAATTTGGTTCTTTATTTAGCTCACAAAGTAGGCTTTATACTAAGGAGGTAGAGTGTTCATCTTTTGGCGTCAGTACCCGTTGCCCTTAGCAACCTCACTTGAAAGGAAACCTTATTTTCATCTGGTGATGCAAAGTAAGACTGAAGGGTCAACTGCAGAGCAATTGTGAAAGGCAGGTCTCAAGCTGGCAAATCGCTCAGCACAAGCCCCTCTTTCATTTGGATCATTCCAAAGACATTGGGAGTTTTGTTCACAAATATTTCATAAATCACAGGTTTTAGACGTTGGCTTCTAAACAATACTTGCAAAAAGATATTTACAGTCCCACTTGAAATCTCTTTATTGAAACTATGGAGAGAAACCATATAATTGACCCAAGTCTGAGGCAAACAGATAGGTAAAAGGAATAAATATTCAATTCAGATATAGTATGTCAAATGCTCTGAATCTGTACTAATTTTGAATTCACTGATCTTTCTAACTTCGAGTTCAAGCTTCTAAGAACCTATGCGAAGAATCAAAGCCAATTTGCTGCCTGTTATTAGTTTAGACTTATAAATTCAGTGATAGAACAGCTAATAATTTTGAATATTTTTGAGTCATTATCTGATATATGACAATTGTTAATCTATTTCTGAGGAAAAATAAGGGATAAATGTAATTTTCACTCTTTGAAGCCTACTTATATATAACTCATGTATAGTACTCTAAATGATACCTCATATATACTGTACATTGACATTTTCCTTATGAGTCAAAAGATGAAAAAACTGCAGAATAAAAATAACAATAGTAATAATAATAATACACTTCTACGATTGTGGCTTAAGACAGGGGCCCCCAGCCCCTGGGCCCTGGGCTCTTTCCTTCTATGACCTGTTAAGAACTGGGCCACATAGACGACAGGAGGTGAGCAGTTGTCTTCCACGAAACTGGTCCCTAGTGCCACAAAGGTTGGGAACCACTGGCCTAAGAAATCTAAGCTATCAGGCTGTTGGGCAGTTTTGGCAACAGGAAGATGCCCTGGTTATTGCTAACATCGACTTTTTACATTGTTTAAGTTGATTCAGTGCAACTATGTATGACAAGCTATTTTACTTATGCTTTGTCCACAATCTTTATCCACAAGCCTAGTTTAGGAAACACAGTTAAGCAGGAAGGTAAGGCAAAGAACAAACAGGAACTAATGCACAGAGAATTGGAAGGGGGTCAAAAATGTAGAGAAACACTGTAAATATGAATATGATGAAATTATACTATTGAGCATAAGAGTGTGGCTAGGTATGTCTGTGCAGCAAAAAGATTCCATAGAAAAAGAATGTTTTCCCACTTTTGCAAGATATTCCAGCTAAATTTTGAAATCCCATGTTACAAAGTTAATCTTGTAGTCTTTAACTCTTTAGTAACTCTTAAAATTAAAACTAAATCAGTTACTGAATCAGATACTGTCCACTTACTACTGGGTTTAGCTGTTTTTCATTTTTCCTTCAGCACTGAAGTTGAACCAAAAATGGTTGTTTTCCAAACTTATGTTTACCAAAGGAGGAATGTGTGGGGAGGGATAAATTAGGACTTTGGGATTAACATGCACACATTACTATATATAAAATAGACCATTAACAACAACCTACTGTATAGCACAAGGAACTCTACTCAATATTTTGTAATGACCTATATGGAAAAAGGATTTGAAAAAAAAATGGATATACGTAGATGTATAACTGAATCACTTTGCTGTACACCTGAAGCTAACATAAAATTGCAAATAAACTATACTTCAGTGTAAAATAAAATAATCCACAGAGAATAAAGCAGTATTCATAGTGAAAAAAAATGGGTGTTTTCAACTAAAACAACTAAATATAATTAAACTACTTTAAAAATCTACGTAATATCATTGAATTGTAGTGCATTTCTTGTATGTAAACTTTTCCTCAACAACATTAATTACAAAAAATAAATATAATAAGCAGAGATAAATAATTTGCTCAATACTTCATAAACACGGAGGGCTTCCCTGGTAGCTCGTCAGTAAAGACTCTGCTTGCAGTGCAGGAGATCTGGGTTCAACCCCCAGGTTGGGAAGATCCTTTGGGGAAGGAAATGGCAACCCACTCCAGTATTCTTGCCTACATGAATATATACAGTCTTTGAATTCTTATTTGAACACAACCTCTCAGCTGCTGTAAAGTCAGCACCTCTGAGGATTCTCTCTCCGATGCGACTGGAATCCCAAGGTATGGACTTGACCCAGAGCGTTTGACTCTGCTGTCAAAGATGCTGCTCTGGAACCTTCACCCTCTGGGATGCTGCCACCTTTCTGAGTGGATGCTCAGAGCTCTCACCTGGCCTCCCTTGGAACAAACCATTACAGCTGTGAGAGGCCAGGACAAGCTTAGGGATGCTCCCTGAGACTGAAGACCCTCTCTTTCTGCTGTCCCACTTTTCCCGTGTGAAGGCCGACTCCATTTCCAGTGGAGTGGACTTGAGGGGCACTGCCTCCCTGTCTCGGGCCCACTCGTTCTGCTACAACCACTGACATCAGAGAGCACCACACATTTGCAGGGTCTATATTCCAACCAGAGAGCTCCAGGGGCCGTCTCTAGACTTCAAACCTCAGAATTAATTGTTGACAGACCATCAGTAAATTAAGTTCTGGCTTCAAGAAGCTCAAATGAACAAAAGATGTATAATGACTTAATGAGACATTTTTAACAGTCAAACCCTTCAATTATTTTTATTGCTATAATGTTTCTCTCACTGTCAAGAACTGTTTTCACTTTATGTGTACCCTGTTTTGACATGAAATATTTCTGGAGGTGATAGTATTCAGTAACCTTATATTTTTGGCAACTCAAGGACAATGAGAAGATATGCCAAGAGATTAAAATTTTTAAAAGCTCACTTTTTGCAATCATAGAATTTTTTCACTGCTGTATACCACTGAAGCAACAGATGATAACTATCGTAAAATCTAAATATTTTAATAGATAATATGATGCAATTTTAATAAAGTGTTTGAAGAATGACACTAAGTGTGTTCTGAAAAACTATTGTGTTTTACTTGTTGCATATGATGATATCTCACCTATTCCAGATAACTTACCCAGAAACTTCAAGTGTATTGAATGTTGCTGAAAATCAACCATAATTTTAGAAGATCTAATGACAGGGATTAGAGATCTACTTAGATTTACTAGAGGTCGAATAAGACTGTATTCTGTTACAAATTTGTTATCAAGAAAAGCAACATAATGTGGAAAAAACTTTGAAGGGAAGTGTTTTCAGTAAAAGAAGGTGTGAAAAATGAAAAACTACTGAAATAAGTGAGCTATGTATGATCAGGGGCTTCCCTGGCAGCTCAGCTGGTGAAGAATCCCCCTGCAATGCAGGAGACCTGGTTCAATTCCTGGGTCGGGACAACCCCCTGGAGGAGGGCAGGGCAACCCACTCCAGTATTCTTGTCTGGAGAATTTCCATGGACAGAGGAGCCTGATGGACTACAGTCCATGGGGTTGCAAAGAGTCAGACACGACTGAGCAACTAAGCACAATAACAGGGAAAATTGATGGCACATGATCTGACACTATGACCCTCTTACATTTAATTGTGGGAGAGACATCACACTGTCACAGGGATCTTGTCACTTCAAGTGTTATTCTGATCAGCATCTTTACTGGAGAAGGAAATGGCAGCCCACTCCAGTGTTCTCGCCTGGAGAATCCCAGGGACGGGGGAGCCTGGTGGGCTGCCATCTACGGGGTCGCACAGAGTCGGACACGACTGAAGTGACTTAGCAGCATCTTTACCTGAGCTCCCAAGCCAGACATGGTATGAAGAACAAATGATGAAGTATAGACAGAAAGAAATGCTGGAGTAAACCCTTGGATCCCCGTCTGGACTTGGACAATGGAGATGGCAGAAAGCTCTTAAAAGAGTCACTTTCATGGCCCAAGTTACCTGGGAGGTCTTGAATGATCCAAGGAAGGTTCTGTGCTCTGCAAAATGGTTCTTATGTATTTATTTTGACTGCATTAGGTCCTCATTGCTGTGCAGGGACTTTCTCCAGTTGCTGAGTGGGGCTGCTCTTCACTGGGGTGCTCAGCTTCTCAATGTGGTGGCTTCTCTTTGTTGCACCAGCTCTACAGTGCTGGCTCAGGAGTGTGGCACGCAGGGTTAGCTGCCCTGCGGCGCGTGGGACCTTCCGGGACCGGGGATCGATCCCAAGTCCCCTGCACGGGCAGGCAGATTCTTAACCACTGGACCAGCAGGAAGTCCCTGAAAGACATTCTTGATGTTACTTCTGAAACCTTTTTCTCTTGCCCCATTTTCTTTTTCATGCTGTGTGTTTATTTGGTTTGGGCCTGATGTATACACAATCAGAATGGAGGAGGGACAAAGTCTATGCCAAGAAATGCAGCCCGAAGGGAAATGTTTTTAAAGCACCATGTAGAGGAGGAACAGAGCAATGTCTGGGCTCTGATAATAATGCCCTGGGGCTGTGTATGGGGCAGAGGCTGGTCTGTATAAGGCAGGGACGAAAGTTTTTGGAAACTTTCATTATCTGTCACAGTGGACAGAGTTTACCAGGAAACACAGTTAAGTAACACCTTGGGAAGGAACCTAAATGCTTGGTCACTGCAGCCTCTCACTCCACGGAGTGTAGGAGTGACTGAGAGGCTAGGGTCTCCTCTGTCAGGGACTCCAGGTATCGGGGGCAGGGTTGGGGGGAGCATGTAGTCTCTGCTGGTGCAAAACAGGAGTTCCTGAAATTAGAAGATGCTTACTCCTTGGAAGAAAAGTTACAACCAACCTAGATAGCATATTCAAAAGCAGAGACATTACTTTGCCAACTAAGGTCCGTCTAGTCAAGGCTACGGTTTTTCCTGTGGTCATGTATGGATATGAGAGTGGGACTATGAAGAAGGCTGAGCGCCGAAGAATTGATGCTTTTGAAGTGTGGTGTTGGAGAAGACTCTTGAGAGTCCCTTGGACTGCAAGGAGATCCAACCAGTCCATTCTGAAGGAGATCAACCCTGGGATTTCTTTGGAAGGAATGATGCTAAAGCTGAAG
>NIZD01201208.1:0-18661 GCA_003182575.1 Pseudois nayaur | reverse complement strand
GCCGAAGAATTGATGATTTTGAACCGTGGTGTTGGAGAAGACTCTTGAGAGTCCCTTGGACTGCAAGGAGATCCAATCAGTCCATTCTAAAGGAGGTCAGTCCTGGGTGTTCATTGGAAGGACTGATGTTGAAGCTGAAACTCCAGTCCTTTGACCACCTGATGCGAAGAGCTGATTCATTTGAAAAGACCCTGATGCTGAGAAAGATTGAAGGCAGGGGAAAGGGATGACACAGGATGAGGTGGTTGGATGGCATCACTGACTCAATGGACATGAGTTTGAGTAAACTCCGTGAGTTGGTGATGGACAGGGAGGCCTGGCGTGCTGCAGTCCATGGGGTCGCAAGGAGTTGGACACGACTGAGTGACTGAACTGAACTGAAATGATTTTTTAAACTTAGGTGTTGAACATGCAAACATCAGGGCTTTTTTTGCCCTGTCTGAAATAAAAGTAATTTAGAATTGTGCTGCTGGTTTTTTTTGTTCGTTTGTTTGTTTTAAGAGTTAATACCATTGTGACTTCTCTGGGGGCTCAGATGGTAAAGAATCTCCCTGCAATGCGGGAGACCCAGGTTCAATCCTGGGTCGAGAAGATCCCCTGGAGAAGGGGATGTCTACCCACTCCAGTATTCTTGCCTGGAGAATTCCATGAGCCTGGCAGGCTACAGTCCACGGGGTTGCAAAGAGTCAGACACAACTGAGCAACTAACACTTCCATGCTTTCAATACACCATTCCTGCATAGTAATATGTGTACCATGGTTTGAAGCTATCCATGAATTGTTAGAAAAATTTAAACAATGCACTTAGTGTGTTTAATATTCATTGGCTTTGAAAACACAATGGCCCATGTTTTAAATGTCTTTTAATTCCCTGTCTCCCCCCTACTTTTTTATAAGATTTTGTTTGAAAATATATTATTTTTTTTTCCTTTTTCAGAGGATAGTTAGTTTACAATGTTGTGTTAGTTTCTGCTTTACAGCAAAGTGAATCAGCCACACGTATACATACATCCCCTCTTCCTTGGATTTTCCTCCCATTTAGGTCACCACAGAGCACTGAGTAGAATCCCCTGTGCTATACAGTCGGTTGTCATTAATTATGTTTTATTCATATTAGTATACGCATGCCAATCCCAATCTCCCAATCCATCCCACCTCTGTTAATTTCCTGTCTTTCTAGATGTTGCCGCTGAGGAGGAATGTAGATATTCAGGCCACTGCACATTTGCTTATTGCCAGGAGGAGATAGATGTCTGGACGCTGGAGCGGAAGGGGGCGTTCAGCAGAGAGGCTTTCTTCGGTGGCAATGGAAAGATCAGCTTTACCGTGTTCAAACTGTTCCAGGAGCATCTTGGAGAATTTATATTCCTTTGTGAGGTACTGTCTCCAAGTCTTCTTTTGACTGTGAAACAGGTAGTGGTTTCTGACCCAGAAGTATCGAGTGCTTAGCTCTGGTCCTGCTGTATGCTAAAGCATTTGCTTAGCAATGGTAGCTACTATTACTATCCAAAAGAATAACATTAAGACGTCCCATTTGCTGAGTGTTAATTGACATATGCTTGTAATATGTAAGTATGAATGTCATCAGCATCACACAAAAGTTATCATCTTGTATTACATTTTTATGATAATTCTTCTCTGTCTGTTTCAGAAATGTTTTGATCATAAGCCTAGAATGATAAGTAAAAGAAACAAAGATAATTCTACTTCTTGTTCTCATCCGGTTACAAAGCATGAATTTGAAGACAATAAGTATGTTGGTATTTTCTAATATTTTTAGTGACAAAATTAATCCTCTTTTTAGATCCAAATAAAACCAGAGTAGTATCTTCCCAGGCGTTCCCTTCTCTTTTTGTTGTTGTTTTGAAAGATGGTGACTATTTTTATAAGACTAATAGGTTTTGCTGAGAACTTTAAAATGAATTATTAAGATTTAATACAGAAAAGCAATACGGGTTTATAGCTTCTCATGACATGGATTTAGGTATTTTAATGTAGCCTACGATAATTATCCTCTCCTCTCCCCAGTTAATCCTACAGTTGCATACAGTGATTTGTTTTTTTCTGAAAGAGATTTAAAATGTATTTTCAGTCTAGAATTTTACATTTTGTATGTGTATATGGGCTTCCTTGTTGCTCAGATGGTAAAAAAAATCCACCTGTAATGCAGGAGATGTGGGTTTGATCCCTGGATTGGGAAGGTCTGCTGGAGAAGGGAATGACAACCCACTGTAGTATTCTTGCCTGAGAATCCCATGGTTAGGAGCCTGCGGGGCTACAGTTCATGGGCTTGCAAAGAGTCAGACGTGACTGAGCGGTTAAGCACACACACACGAGTATATACATTTTTTTTAAAAGCTGTGGTAGAACAGTAGTGAAATGTCGCTCCATTTTCCTCTTAGGTGCCTTGTCCACATTTTGCGAGAGACAACAGTAAAGTATTCCAAAATACGTTCTTTTCATGGCCAGTGTCAGCTTGATTTATGCCGACATGAGGTTCGATATGGCTGTTTAAGGGAAGATGAATGCTTTTATGCACATAGTCTTGTAGAATTGAAAGTCTGGATGTTGCAAAATGAAACAGGTAGGTTTGTGCAAGATTGAGACAAGTCCCCTCAAGAGCAGGCAGGGTTTACAGAATGGTATTGAGGACCTTTCCCCATTATCTGGTGTGGCAGCACTGTAGATTTCATCTTGAGTCTTAAACCTGAGTTGCTTCATCTTTAGAGTGGCCTATTTTGAATGTGGTCTCATATAAGTAATTCCTGATACAAGTTCATGTATGCAGTACGGATCCATGAGGAAGAAAGATTCTTCGGAAGGCACCAAGAGCTGTATTTATAAAGATTCCATTTCAAAAGAGTAGTATGATATTCATCCTTGGTGACAGATTATGCCAAATGGGGGTAAAGAATTGAGTCTGACTGTGCCTAGACAGGTGGCCTGGTATCGCGTAAAGAACCTTAAACAAAAGTCTTCGGCATTTTTCAGGCATCTCACATGATGATATTGCCCAGGAATCTAAACGATATTGGCAAAATTTGGAAGCAAATGTACCTGGAGCTCAGGTATGTTTTTCCTTTATCCTTTCTGCATTTGGGATCTTTTCTGGAATGGCCTGATGGATGTTAGTAGTTGGCAGATGCAGTTTATACTTCCATATAATCCAGTAACCTGCTTGAGTTTTCTTGAGTTTATTGAGTTAAGTGGGAAAAAAAAATTGTGTAAATGTGAAAAAAAATTTTCTGAATTTTAGTTGATTATCATTAAAATAAAAACCCAAAAAACTAGGTATCTCATAGTACCTGCCAGGAATACAGGTTAGGGAATTCCCTTGTGGTCCAGTGGTTAGGACCTTGTGATTCCACTGCAGGGGCCATGGGTTTGATCCCTGGTCAGGAAACTAAGATCCTGCATAGCCAAAGAAGAAAAGAATATAGGGTACAATTTTCTCTAATTATTTTATCTTTTGGCCACACCACATAGCATGTAAGATCTTAGTGCCCCAACCAGGGATTGAATCCACATCCCTTGCAGTAGAAAGCACAGAGTCCTGACTACTGGACTCTCAGGGAAGTTCTAGGATACAGTTTTCTTATTTAGTTTATTTGGCAAAACAGTTGGGGTCTTGGGCTGTGGGGATCCTTGGAGGAGGGGAGGTAGACTGTGTAGTTTTGCTTACCACTTAGCCAGACTGCTTTATCCAACCATCTTCCTTCCTTTCTCCCCACAAATCCTAAACATTAACACCAGAGCTGGCTTTGATAAATTGAGGTTTGGCATCTGTAATCTACTTTCATCATATTCTCTTATATTTGGGTAGAGAACTGGAGATTTAGTTATCAGATCGTATATATAGTGGTCAAATCATCAGACCAGACAAGAACAGAAGTTGTATGCTATTAAAAAAATAATAGCACACAGTTGTGCATGGCGAATGAATGTGTTCTCAAAAAATGGTTTTGTTAATTAAAACTGATCTCTTAATTACTTAAGGTACTTGGCAATCAAATAATGCCTGGATCCCTTAATATGAAGATAAAATTTGTATGTGCTCAGTGTCTGAGAAATGGCCAAGTCATTGAACCAGACAAAAACAGAAAATATTGCAGTGCAAAAGCAAGGCATTCGTAAGTAGTGTGTGTGTGCAAATAGTGCCTGTTTCTTTTCATGGGCGTAAAACCGTACATATAAGAAAAAAGATTAAGGCTGTGAGGAGAGCAAAGGAAAGCAGACAATTTAGGAGTAATTGCAAACCAAAAGGAAAGAGATTTTTAGGATTTAGTAGCTAAGAATTCAACAAAATTCAATAGTATTTTTCCTGTATTTTACCATTTCCTTGTTTAGGATTCATAGGGAATGTCTGTTTATAAATATCAACAGGAAGTGAAATGACAGAATCATAAGGCATTTCTTTTAGAAGGGTTGAAAAAAAAATCTCTGGTCCCTTGGGTACAGACTTTGTACCTGCCCCTTTATATTATGCCTTTGCCAGTGTGTTTTTGTTTTTTCTGAACTCCATTTTTCTTAGGTGGACCAAAGATCGTCGTGCGATGAGAGTGATGTCTATTGAACGTAAGAAGTGGATGAACATCCGTCCTCTTCCCACAAAGAAACAAATGCCTTTACAGTTTGATGTACATACGTAATTTTTAAGCCACTTCTTTTTTTATTAGGCATTTCAAATCATTAGAAAGTAGTAGTAATTCGGATGGAAAGTGGTACCCTTTAAATAATGCTCGTCATGTTACTAAAATCTAAGTGGTCCTTTCGTTTTCCTTCCCCTTTTGTGTGTGTGGCTCTGGTGCAGTTTTTAGGTTGATTGGAATGAGTTACTTAGGAGATGTAGAAATGAACTAGAGAAAAGTAATGGTCTAGACTCAGCTTATTTTCCAGATGAATGACTGTGAGCAAATGGGAGAGAATTTCATTGATTCCTCAGCTTTGCTATCAAACCCAAGACTTTCTGTATTATTAACTCTGTTGATGAGTTTTTGGTGTTTTGTTTTTTTTTTATCACGCCTATTTCTTTCACTGAAGCAATGGATGCTCGCTAAAGGATACCTAATGTTACAGGATTTTCTTGAAGTAACCCAAGGGTGGAGAAGGAAATGGCAACCCACTCCAGTATTCTTGCCTGGAGAATCCCAGGGACAGAGGAGCCTGTGGGCTGCCGTCTCTGGGGTCGCGCAGAGTCAGACATGACTAAAGCAACTTAGCAGTAGCAGCAGCAACCCAAGGGAAAAATGCTTCCTGTTGGAGCAACATGTTCCCCCAAAGCCCTTAGATTGGGAACATCAAACTGTCTTACAAGGTGGAACGTTTCGTCTTGGTCCCTCTGGTCCCGTACATGGTCGTCTGGGCAAAGCTTGGAACTGGCCTGACTTTCTTGTTCACGAGAGAGGGTCTGGCGGGGTTATACCTGAGCTCAGGTGAGGGGCGCTTTCTGCCCCAGTGGAGGAAACATGGGGAGAGTCTTTTGCCCAGAGCAGCAGTGCAGACGGACTGCAGAGTCTCCACTAACGGGGCTCCTTCTCCAAATTGCCAAGGAGTTGAGGAAGAGGCGGGTTCATTTCCCATCACCCAGGGCACCTTGCAGTCTGTGAAACTCAACACAGGTTACAAGGCCAGTCTTTGAGGGAGGTAATGTGTTTGTGTTTATCCACTGTGGTTTCAGCCTCATAGATAATGGGTGATTTATTAGTGGGCTATACTAAGAGAGGAGGAAGGCTTATTAGAACCAGTGATTATCTTGTGCTTCAGTAGATAGTGGAGATTATAGACATACTTCTCAAAATTTTGCCAAGACAAAGACGACCGGGAACAGTTCTAACTCATGAGGCAGCTGCCTAGAACCACTGATTATTCTCTCATTGCAGATGCGGGTTCTACACCGCGTTTACAGGAAAACATTTCCTCTGTTTCCCTACCCCACTAGATATTGCTAAGGGGTCCTTTTTCTAAAAGAAGAAATAACACTCTGCGTGCGTGTATGTGTGTAGGCAGTGTGGTGAGGTGGAGAGAGGATGGGCTTCAGGGTCTGCCCGAAGGGCCAGTAAGTTAGCCTCAGTTTGCTCATCTGTAAATGGGAATCATTGCATGGAAGATATGTGAGATGGTGGTGTGTAAAAACCCAGCACAGAGCGGCCTTCTCCTTTATCTTCTCTTCTCCCTGCTCCTTATCACTGAGCTTTGAAAGACAATAATCTGTGTCTACCCAGTAATACATAAGTACTTCCTGGGACTTGAATGGGAAAAGAATATAAGAAAATCCATCACAGGAATGTTTTGGTGACTTGACTTCCTGCAGAAAAATTGTAAAGGGGTTGGGGGGGTCCCTGACTTTTGTTCAGGAGAGGAAAGGAGCAGTGTTTAGTGTTAACCGCTTCTTGATTTTTGGTGAAAGTCAACACTAAGCATTTACTGTTATGTAAACTAATACATAGAGCCAGCTCTGTTGAAACACGGATAAACTAAGACAAGCTAACAATGAATTGTGCTAGGATTTATGCTTCATAAAGACAAGTACATTGATGATATTTATGAATGTGCTCTTGGTGACAGTGGTATTCCTAGTTCTTAATAGTCACAGGTCTTAGGGAAATCTGTTCTGCTGACTGCTATCATTTTATTTTTCCTACCAGTATCACTGTTTTTACTCTGTAAAGTAAAAATGCAAATAACCACAAGAGGTATTACTAGAATGCTGTATAACTGGATGGCCTGGTTAGTGGAATAATTGTCTTCTGACACTGCAGAGCTAGTGAATGATGGCTGAGATTAGCTGCCAGTGTCGGTGAGAAGTAAACGTCGGAGGTTTTCTCTGACCTTGTTTATTGGAGGCGTCTGCAGTTTCTTTCCTGCTTCCCAAGTGCTGACAAGGAGGTATCCTGGGTGTCAGGCAGAGGAGAGTAGGATATGTCATATTGAGGGGGCCAGAGACTTGCACTACAGAGATAAAGTGCTCTGTTGTGTTAAAAGCAGATACTCTGAATAAGTGAATCTGTTGAGATTTTCTCATAAGAAAATGTTCCATATTCCAGTTCCATACTTAGGCTCTTTTGAAAAGTTTTGAGACAGAAAGCTTGATATCATCTCATGTCTTTGGGGCTTATAGTCAATTTGAATAGGAGCAAATTAATCTCATTTAAAAATTATATTACTCAGCATTAGCATGGATAATATTTATTTCGCTTACATGTAAAAATTAGGCAGTTTTACTTATTGTACTCTGTCTTAAAGCATATTCATGTATTTTTTTTTAATACAGCTGTGCAATCATATTGCTTCTGGGAAAAAATGTCAGTACATTGGAAACTGTTCCTTTGCTCACAGTCCTGAGGAACGAGAAGTGTGGACCTACATGAAGGAGAACGGGAGTAAGTTGATGATTAAACATGGCCTTGACACCCACGGAATCCAGCTCGCCTGGAAGTCTCTTTCCTCCCTGTAAATTGCCAGCTTACAGGGAACACAGAAGGCAGTCTGTGCTCTAAGCCATTATCTCATTTTATCAGTGAAGCAGAGTCTGACCACCAATCATGTTTGCTTAGGTCAAATTTGGATACAAAAACATAGGTCAGCATCCTCTGATGACATAGGCATGTCCCTGAGTCACTGTCTGGGGAAGTTCAGTCCTTCCATGAGTGCTCGGGTTAGATCACCTGTTCCTGGTGTGAAGAGTCACTCCTGAATGTATCAGGTTGGAACTGGAGGTTTCTTCCGGGAACTCTTCAACTGGGGATGAATTTTGCCACCCACACCCCTCTCCCCTTGGGGACAGTTGGTAGCGTCTGGACCTTTTTTTATTGTTATGACTTGTGGGGCAGTGCTACTGGCAGCTGGTGGGCAGAGGCCCGGGAGATCGTTACACATCATACAGTGCACAAGGCTTATCCAGCAGCAAAGAATTATCTGGCTCAGCACACAGGTGGTGCTGAGGCTGAGAAACCTTAGTTTTATCAGTGGATGCTAATGCCAGATACACTTGTTCCTACTGTGAGAAGCAGCTTGCAGCCACAGCCCCGGACCTGGCCATCACTGTGCTGTTGTAAATTGCACGCCTGCGTGTCGGTCCTCTGGGACAGTAGCTGGACTGTGGGGCCCCATCAGGGCCAGAGTCTTGGTTCCTGTAGTAGGTTCCTCACCTTTCTCAGTAAACAGTGAGGAGCTGTGTAAGTTGCCTGTGTGTTTACGGCACTGATAACGAGTGTTTGACGTGGGCCGTTGTGAAGCCGTGGCTTTCCTTTTCAGCAATGCCCTTGAAATGGCTTCTGAATTTTATTTTTTGGCTGCACCATGCAGCATGTGGGATCTTAGTTCCCTGACCAGGGATCAAGCTTGTGTCCCCTGCAGTGGAAGCTCAGAATCTTAACCACTGGACCACCAGGGAAGTCTTGGGTCTCTGAATTTTAAACACCCACAAGTGTCTTGCAAATGCAGGGAGGAGTTCATCAGTCTTGAAAACTAATGTTTGTCTGTGCCCTAATGGACCTAAATTTGGTTCTTACCCTGAGCGTCTGGAACTGGCCCGTCTCTCGTGTCTAATACATAATCATCTCTGTTTGCCTCTTGATTTTCTTTTGAAAATTATGCTGACTGATGCAAAAAGAGTGCACGCTCTTGTGTGTATTTAAATGGTGTCTTTAAATATTTGCCGCTGAAAGGAGTTCATTTTTTTTTAGTACAAGATATGGAGCAGTTTTATGAACTCTGGCTAAAGAGCCAAAAAAATGAAAAAAGCGATGATGCAGCCAGTCAGTCCAGCAAAGAGAATGGAAAACAAATCCACATGCCGACGGATTACGCGGAAGTTACTGTAAGTACCGCAGGTTGGTGCCCTTGCCTGTGCTTCCAGGCTTTTTCTTTCCCACCTTCTCCCAAACCTGGCTCCCTCGCTCCCAGCTGGCCTGCCCGCCTCCCAGTGTCTTCATCTTCTCTTTGTGCTGGCTCCCCGCTGTAAGTCTAAGCCTCTCCGTCCTAAAAACTCCTTTCCTGCCTCCTTTTTCTGACTCTGGAAGCAGGAGCTGGTGAGTCACTGGCCTGAGATCCTGGGTAGCTTACGGAATGCCTCTGTGAGGGAGACGCAAAGCATGATGAGCTTGCGGGTGTATCCCAGTGCTGGGCCATGCAGGTGCTCAGGAATGGAGGGTTCCCCACCCTCAGGCCCTCCTTGTTTCTGGATGGGATGCTGTGCAGCACGTGGGATCTTGGTTTCCCAGCCAAGGATTGAACCCATGCCCCTTGCACTGGAGTCTTAACCACTAGACTAGTGCCCACCCTGCCCCAAGTCCTCGTGTTCCCTTACCATCCTGCTGCAGTCTGGCCTGTCTCTGGGTTCCACCCCAGACATAAGTCACCTGCAGTGTTTCACTGCGCTAGCCTTAACATTTTTCAGAAAAGTAAAGGGGTTAATATAGAGAGTATCTTGAGCTGACCATCCCAAGTCAACTGATGTTAACAGTTTGCCGTGTTTGCTTCCGTTAGGTAAATAAAATATCACAGATGAGGTTGGAACCCCAGTTGTCACCCTTCCCAGAGGGACCAGATCCAGTGTGTCTTTTTCCAGGCCGTGTCTCCATATCTTGGACTGTCTAATCCTAATCTGTAGTTCTGCCCAGCGTGGTTTTTTAAACTGACACAGATGTACACGTTAACTCTGCTCCTTGTTTCCAGTTTTGGTTTTTTGGCCTCTTTCTGAATTGAATCAGTCAGACCCGGGTCAGGGACGTGTCTCTGCTCACAATAAGCCCTGTGGACTCTGCCCTCTCTGCCCAGGCTCAGCGCCGATTGCCTCGCCACCTTAAGTACTGCTGGGGTTTCCAGAGCAGGGTCACCCCAACTTTCTGGGTCGTGAGAGTCACCTGTCTCTGTGAGCCTCTTCTCTCTGCCCTCTTGCCCCCGCCCTGCGGCACCGCCTAGCACGTGAGATCCTGGTTCCCCTGCCAGGGATCAGACCCGCATCCCCTGCATTGGAAGCACAGAGTCACAGCCACTGCACTGCCAGGGAAGTCCCTCTGTAAACCTGTTGTTACCCAGCGTCACACAGGATTGACCCAGGGCACTTGGGAAATACTGTTCAAACACCACACGCTTGCATCTGTGGCAGCACAGGGTTCCTAATACAGTTCGTGGGTCTGTGCCCCCGGGGTGGCGTCTTCCCAGCATGGGTACTTCCCTGGCCCCTGGCACACGTCCTGGCCCACAGTACGGGCTCAGTTCATGTGCAAGAGTGGAGTTGCTGCTCCTTGTTCTTGCACAGCAGGCGACCCCTGGGCTTTCGCATCCTCTCTGATTTTCCTCATGGTGTTTATCCTCTCCGGGACCCTGGTTTGAACCTGGCCCCCCATCCTCCCGACAGACTCCCTTGTTGGCACACCAGCTTCTTGCCAGAGAGTGCCTGGACCCCTGGCCCAGCTCATTGTCCCAGCTCTCTACTTCCTGTGTGCTGGGGGGACCCTCGGCCCATCTCTCCCAGCTACCCCCGCTGGACGGGCTCCCCAAGAATAGAGTGTGGGCCTTAGGTGGACTTTTTAGCCAATCTGGGCCCCCCTGGACAGCAGCTGCTGACACGACACATGTCTTCCGTGCACTGCAGGTGGACTTTCACTGCTGGATGTGTGGGAAGAACTGCAACAGTGAGAAGCAGTGGCAGGGCCACATCTCCTCCGAGAAGCACAAGGAGAAGGTCTTCCACACTGAGGACGACCAGTACTGCTGGCAGCACCGCTTTCCAACGGGGTATTTTAGTATTTGTGATAGGTACGTGGGTCTCTGCAGCTTCCCACATGAACTCTGCTGGTCTGGCTTGAATTCCACAGTCATTGTATCAGTAGACATGGTGCAGGCTAAATCACTTCGGTTGACAGACTCTGTGTGACCCCGTGGACTGTAGCCCTCCAGGCTCCTGTGTCCATGGGATTCTCCAGGCAAGAATACTGGAGTGGGTTGCCATTTCCTTCTCCAGGGGATCTTCCTGACCCAGGGATCGAACCCACATCACTCACCTCTCCTGCACTGGCAGGCAGGTTCTTTGCCACTGAGAGCTACCTGGGATTGCAGTGGACAGGGTACCTGGGTGGCAAAGTCTTCTAATCCTGGATGCTGGCATCTGAGCTCAGAGTTTTAGTTGCTCCTTGAACATTTCCTTCACTCCCCTGCGTTACCTGAAAAGACTCACTAGTTTGCCCGCACTGGAGTGAAACATCTTAAGATAACCAAACAGGGAAGTAAGTTCATTCAGGCTCGCCCAGATGATCTCTGAGCTGGCAGTGAGGATTCTCTGACTCTTCACAACCATCTTTTCGTAGTAGATGTTCATCACTTTTGAAACTGCCTTTGAATTATATTCCAAATGTCAATCTGGAACTTTCTCAGGTCAGATGGAAATAGTATTAATAGTATCACTCTTTTAAGTATAGTTAGAAAATTTTTCAGTGAAAAGCTAGGCAGTTTTGAATTGCTCCTTATTTTGTTGTTGGCCATTTCTGTTTGATTTCCCAATTTAGATCCATGTGATACGTAGAATTATTGAAGATTATTTTCTACTTCTGGTCCCCTCCGATTGTCTTTCTACTGCATCAGGAAGGAGTAGAGTGTTTCTTTTCCCAGGAATCAATGTTTTTCATTAAGTAGTACATTTAAATAGTTTAAAGTACTCATTTCTCTATTCTAGATGCCAAGACAATAAAATACTCATTTTTATTATACTCCAATATAAAAGTATTAAAAATACTCATTTTTCTAGGATTATGAGTTTGAGCTAAAAGTTTAACACAAACCATAAAGGTAGTGAAGAGCACATTTTAAAGATTGTTATAAACAACGGGTGGACACTTACCAAGCTGACTTGTCCTAACAGGTATATGAATGGTACCTGCACGGAAGGAAGCAGCTGTAAATTTGCACACGGCAATGCTGAACTTCATGAATGGGAAGAGAGAAGAGACGCCCTAAAGATGAAGCTCAACAAAGCACGGAAAGATCACTTAATTGCCCCCAATGATAATGACTTTGGAAAATATAGTTTTTTGTTTAAAGATTTAAACTAATATGCTGGCTTGTATGTATGTTACGTAATCAGGGCATTGACCAGAAAAATTGAAAGTGTTCTAAGGCACGTAGCAGAGGAGCTGCAGGTTTTCTGCTTGTATTGGCGTCTCTCGTCCCTCCTGAGCAGCAACCCACAGTAGGTAGGAAAACGGGCTGTTGGACAGGTCTGGCCAGGCTCTTAGGGCGTCACATGGCGAAGTGACCGCTACTGGTTGCCATCTGTTGAACGGACATTTGGATGAATTGTGTTCGGGAAGAGGTGATGTCTAGGACGACTCCTTGAGTTGGTCCTTCAGATAAGAACCACGATGGTGAGAGAGAAACACTGTACTAGGATCAGAACACATGATGGATGAAATTCTTCACGCGTTTTTAAGAGGAACGAATTTGTCTAATGAAGTTCGCTACTTATCTGTACGTAGGTTGCTAAAAAGGATTTTCTTAACTCAGATTTTAAGCCAAATAACCATTTAACACTAGTATATGTTAAATGGGGTATTTTTCTGTATTTGTATGTTTCACTATAATAAGGGAACTGAGGATAATGTGCATTGAGACTATTTTGAAAAATAATCAGTTGACTCAAATTTTATTTCTTGGTCTTTTGCTGTTTAAATGATGATTTTGAAAGATTAAACTTGTACTGTTGGTATTGTGTAGTGTATGGACCAATATTGCCTGTAATAAAGATTTTATATATAGATGTCTTTCATTTTGTGGTATGGTCCTTGCCTCACAAAGAATTGTTAAAACTGGGTCCTAAAATCACAAGGTTAGATCTTTTTTTTTCTGGCCACTCCGTGCAGCTTGTGGGATCCCAGTTCCCCAACCAGCGATCGAACCTGGGCCCTTGGCAGTGGAAACATGAAATCCTAACCATTGGATCACCAGGGAATTCCCTAGATTTTTAAAAAACACTTTTCTTTAAGCAATTCATGACAAAGGAAATTAGAGGGACATGGCAGCAACTGCCATTCTGTCCCACTCTCCTGCGATTCAGGTTGCTAAAAGGCTTCTCTTATTGACTGACATGCTAACCCCTCTAGGAGCTCTTCTGTGTTTCATTCAGATGAATACTCAGCAAGGGGACACATGGTCAGCTAGGACGTGGGCTGTGGGACTCCGCAGAGAGAGCTGTCTAGCGAGATGCGCTCGATAGGGTTGTTGTGGTTGTTGAAAGACCTCTGAAGACGTGGTCAGCACAGAGACAAAGGCACTGTTGTTCTGCTAAGTCTCCCTAGTTTGACGGCCTTCATGATGTTTTTCTTCTCCATCCTTCCAGACTTCTTTTGTGCTCTTTCCAGGGAGAATAGATGTTAAAAAAAGATATCTCTGCTGTTCTGTTTCAACCTGCAGTTTAAAAAGCTGGTTGTTTTAACCTTGGAAACCTAGGCTTGAAACCTAGTTTGGAATCCTATGACTGGTCAAGAGGAGAATTTTTTTGATTTTCACACCCCACGTCAAAATTTTCTGTGCCTTGGCTCTCTCGCAGTTCTCTGTGCTCTGAACCATCTTTGCAGTAAATCCCACTTCTGCCTAAGTCATCCAGTTTGTTGCTCTGGTTTCCACCTAAGAGCCCTGCAGGCCACAGCCTTGGTCTCAGCACCAGGATTTTAGTCATTCAGTCACTAAGTTGTATCTGACTCTGCGACCCCATGGACTGCAGCGCACCAGGCTCCCCTGTCCTTCACTGTCTGAAGGAGTTTGCCCAGAATCATGTCTACTGAGTTGGTGATGCTCTCTAACCATCTCACCCTCCACTGGCCCCTTCTCTTTTGACTTTTTTTTACAGCATCAAGGTTTTTGCCAGTGAGTCAGCTTTTTGCATCAGGAGGCCAAAATACTGAAGCTTCAGCGTCGGTCCTTCCAGCATCAGTGAATATTCAGCATCAGGAAATCAGTCTAATTACTCCATGATGAAGTCACATCCCCAACCCAGAAATGAAGAGAAGAGAATAGTATTGGGATGAGGAGAGGGAAGGAAAATAAGGTATAAAAGAGCAAAACTGCAATATTAACCGCATTGGAAACTAATAAATCGATGTGTCTCCTTGGACAGGTTGATCTGCCTATCTCCTCCAGAGTGGATTTTTTGTTTGTTTCAATGTTTAACAAATGGAGATACAATTAAAAAACCCCCAAATGTTACCATTTTAAAGTAGAAATCCATGGTTTTAGTAGAATCCAAATGTGCTACGATCGCCACAATGAAAAAGTGTTTTACTCCCTGAAAATAAAACCCACACCCTAGTGTACTCGCTCCCCCTGCTTTTCAAGCTGTAGGTGACCACTAATCTGCTTTCCTTATTTTAAAAAAACATTTATTTATTTGGCTGTGCCAGGTTGTGCCATGTGGGATCTAGGTTCCCTGATCAGGGATTGAACCCAGGCCCCCTGCATCTTGAGCTCAGTCTTGTCTAGGGTTGTCCTAGACAAGCACAGGGCCGTCCCTAATCTGCTTCCTGCCTGTGCTGGACATTGCATGTAAGTGAATCATAGAATATGTGGCCTTTTCTGACTGGCTTCTTTTACTGAGTGTAATGTTTAAGAGGGCAGCAGAGGATAAGATGATTGGACGGTATCACTGACGCAATGGACATGAATTTGAGCAAACTCCGGGAAATAGCGAAGGACAGGGAAGCCTGGCGTGCTGCAGTCTGTGGAGGGCACGACTTAGTGACTGAACAGTAAGTGTTTCCAAGGTTCATCTACACTGTAGCATGTTATCAGTATTTCATTCCTTTTAACTGCTGAATAATCCTTCATTGTGCAGATCTGTTAGGTTTTGTTTACCCATTCCTCTGGTGATGGGCATTCAGCTTGTTTCCTCCTTCAGGCTCCTGTGAACAGGAACATTCATGTGTAAGTTGTGTTGGCCACAATGAGCTGGTCCCATCAGTCCTGAAGAGGTGTTGGGAGGTGGCAGGTAGATTTTCCTCTGCCCAGTTCTCCCACCTGTGTTGGACGTGCCTGGACAGTAGGCCGGGGCTGGAAATGCTCACCCCTCTCTATCATCCTCAACCTTCCTGGGTCTGCTCTTTGAGGGCTGTTTGCCTTTGACTGAGTTCCAGTGATCCCCACTGGGAAACCGAAGGACTGCATGTTCCCTGGGCAGTTAGTGTGGGTTTAGACACTCCTTAGTTGACCTGCAGAGATGAGCATATGGATTTTCTGTCAGTACTTACTGCAAGGGAACAAGGAGTGCCAATTTACGGAAAGCCAACTCTTTGATTTTGATATAAAGTCTCCAAGAAACCGCACCATTGTCCAGCTTTACCTAGTAGGCTCAGGGTGTGGGCTCCCTCCTGCATTACCTGCCAACCTGTACCTTGTCAGGCACATCCTGTTTAGTAAGTAAATACTTCGATGCTTTAAAAATTAACAAGTAAAAAAAAAAATCATCAAGCATTAGATGTTTCATACACACACACACATATATATATACACACACACATAAATACACGTCTCTGGTACCTCAGCGGTAAAGAATCTGCCTGCAGTGCAGGAGACACAGGTTCAGTCCCTGGGTCAGGAAGATTCCCCCCAAAAAGGAAATGGCAACCCACTCCAGTATTCTTGCCTGGGACATCCCAAGGACAGGGGAGCCTGGAAGGCTATCCATGAGGTCACAGAGTCAGACATGACTTAGAGACACCAAACAACAACAACAAACGTATACATGTTATATACATGTCTGTAAGTATATGTGTGTATATATATACACTCACACATACATACATATACATACAATGGAATATTAACTCAGCCATACAAAAGTGAAATTTGTAGCAACTTGGATGGACCACAGAATATTATACTTAGTGAAATAAATCAGAAAAAGACACTATATGATATCCATTATAGGTAGAATCTAAAAAGTTAGTATAAATGAACCTGTATACAAAACACAAACAGATTCACAAACAGAAAATAAACTTATAGTTACTGAAGGAGAGACGGAGGGACAAATTAGAAGTATGGGATCAACAGATACAAACTACTATACATAGATCGGCAACAAGGATTTACTATACCTTCTACATAGTACAGGGAATTACTGAATATCTTGTAATTACTATACCTTGTATATAGCACAGGGAATTACCTAATATCATGTAATAACTTATAATGGAACATAATCCACAAAACATACTGTGCTGTACATCTGAAACTAACACAATATTGTAAATCAACTATACTTCAATTTTTGAAAAATTTTGTTGAAACTACAGGATGTAAAATAATGGGCTTTCTTGTGCAAGAAACACTGACAGAATACCAAACCAGAGACTCAGATTTAAGGAAGCTGATGAAGGGACAAAGTAGAATAAAATATTTGAAGCAAGTGATAGCATTACTTTCTGAGTTACCATAGTAACACACTTTTAAAAATAACCAAATTTGGCTTAGAAACAATAGTAACGAGACAGTTTAAAAGACAGAATTATACAATTTTGAGCAGGGGGAAAGTTGTGATTATTTGCACACACACAAAAAGAAAGAGCTCTAATTAAAAAAAAAATTAACAAGTCATTATTTCTCCCCAATTCTAAGACAGGATTAATACCTGGGAAAAACATATGTCCCAGGTGGCATGGTGGTTAAGAATCAGCCTACCAACATGGAGACAAAAGAGATGTGGGTTTGATCTCTGGGTTGGGAAGATCCCCTGGAGGAGGAAATGGCAACTCACTCCAGTATTCTTGACTGGAAAATTCCATGGGCAGAGGAGCCTGGCAGGCTACAGTCCATGGGGTCACAAAGAGTCAGACACGACTGAGCACGCGCACAAAGAAAGAAACACATGGAATCTTCTCCCTGGCCCTATGCAAACGCCACCACCCTGATCACGGTATGAACAGTGACCGTGAAAGCACAGATACTGGCTGACGTGGACTAGTTAGGGCTGCCATGATTTAATGACTGAACAAGGACAAACCGTGAAGAGCAGTGCAGCCTGACCCAGACGGCCTGGTGTCATCTGAAATGAATTTCCCATTGTCCATCATTGCCGGAGCAGCAATGTCTGGAAACAGAGGAGTAAAGGAAACATACGTTGGTCTCCTGGCTTGTAAGACACCGCCCTGCACTGCCATAAGATATAGTGGGTCTCATGAAATAGCCCAGAGGCAACAAAAGCACTTTGAACTTTATAAAGGCCTGTGCAAAAGACAGGTGTCTTATGAAAGAGTATGGTGGATTCTGCCCTATTGGCCTACAGTGAATGAGTACCCGTGACTTTGGACCGTATTTGTTGTTAGCAATATACTGTGTTAACTCAGATCTAAACAAATCGAGAGAACTAGAAATGGTAAATAAAGTTAACATCTTTTAAAAAACTAGAAATGCATTAAAAAAAATCTTCTCAGCTTCTTCCAACAATATTATATAAAACAATAATATAACACTGGCTTTGTAGTAGATTAAAAAAAGAGCAATAATAGCATTAAAATGGAAGGAAGAAATGGAGCTATATTGGAGCAGTTTCTGTATTTTACTGGAATTAAGTTAGTGAAAATCTGAAGTAGATTCAGAAAAAAATGTATACTGTAATCTCTGAAGGGCTTCCCTGATGGCTCAGATGGTAAAGAATCTGCCTGCAATGGGGGAGACCCAGGTTTGATTTCTAGGTCAGGAAGATCCCCTTGAGAAGAGAATGGCTACCTACTACAGTATCCTCGCCTAGAGAATTCCACAGACAGAAGAGCATTGTGGGCTACAGTCAGTGGGGTCACAGAGAGTTGGACACGACTGAGCAACTAACACACAATCCCTAAAGGCCGCCGCTAAGAATATAAACTGAAAAAAATAAGTTTTAAATCAGTAAAGGAATTAACAGTGTTTTAGAAAAGAGCCACTTAACATAAAGGAAGGAAGCAAAGAGAAAAAAAAAAAAAAAAAAAAAGGGACTGTGAGAGGAGATACTTCCCTGGTGGTCCAGTGGCTAAGACTCTGCACTTTCAATCCAGGAGGGCCAGGTTCCATCCCTGGTCAGGGAACTATGTCCCACATGCTGCAACTAAGATCTGGTGCAGCCAAAAAAAAAAAACAGTATTAAAAAAAAAAGATGAGATATATAAACCAAGTGCACAATGGCATACAAACATGAGCTACCAGCATGTTGAGCCTCCATGTTAACAAACTGAATGCCCTGGGCCACTTAGAAAGGTGGCATTCCCAGAGCCCTTTCAGTTCAGTTCAGTCGCTCAGTCGTGTCCGACTCTCTGCGACCCCATAAACCGCAGCATGCCAGGCCTTCCTGTCCATCACCAACTCACGGAGTTTACCCAAACTCACATCCATCGAGTCAGTGATGCCATCCAGCCATCTCATCCTCTGTCGTCCCCTTCTCCTCCTGCCCCCAATCCCTCCCAGCATCACAGTCTTTTCCAATGAGTCAACTCTTCACATGAGGTGGCCAAAGTATTGGAGTTTCAGCTTTAGCATCATTCCTTCCAATGAACACCCAGGACTGATCTCCTTCAGAATGGACTGATTGGATCTCCTTGCAGTCCAAGGGACTCTCAAGAGTCTTCTCCAACACCACAGTTCAAAAGCATCAATTCTTCGGCGCTCAGCTTTCTTCACAGTCCAACTCTCACATCCATAC
>NIZD01201203.1:0-16827 GCA_003182575.1 Pseudois nayaur | reverse complement strand
GGCAAGGAATAGATCTGAACACAAAAAGTTTTCAGACTATACATTATATTCCTTAACTCTATAAGGAAGGCACTAACATTATATTTTACAAATAAAAAGCTGAGATACAAAGATGTCAAGAAATTACATGGCTAGTTAGCAATGGAACCACAATGGCAACCTAGTTCTATATTAAAGCCTATCTTTCTAAACAAGAGAATTCCAGAAAAACATCTACTTGTGCTTCATTGACTATAGTAAAGCCTTTGATTGTGTGGATTACAACAAACTGTGGGAAATTCTTAAAGAGAATACCAGAATACCAGGACACCTTACCTGTCTTGTGAGAAACCTGTATGTGGGTCAGGAAGCAAGAGTTAGAACTGGACATGGAACAACTGACTGGTTCAAAATTGGAAAAGGATTATGTCAAGTCTGTATATTGTTACCCTGATTATTTAACTTATATGCACAGTACATCATGCAAAATGCCAGGTAGATGAATCACAAGCCAGAAACAACATTGCCAGGAGAAATACCAACAACCTCAGATATCCAGATGATATCACTCTAATGGCAGAAAGTGAAGAGGAGCTAAAGAGCCTTTTGATGAGGTTGAAAGAGGCAAGTGAAAAAGCTGACTTGAAATTCAACATTCAAAAAACTCAGATTATGGCATCCAGCCCCATCACTTCATGGCAAATAGAAGGAAAAAAGAAACAGTGACACACTTTATTTTGGGGAGCTCCAAAATCACTGCAGACAGTGACTGCAGCCAGCAAATTAAAAGATGCTTGCTCTTTGGAAGGAAAGCTATGACGAACCTAGACAGCATATTTAAAAACAGAGACATCATTATGGTGAACAAAGGTCCATATGGTCAAAGCTATGGTTTTTCCATTAGCGATGTGCGGATGTTGAGAGCTGAACCATAAAGAAGGCTGAGCACTGAAGAATTGATGCTTTTGAACTGTGGTGATGCAGAAGACTCTTGAGAATCCCTTGGACTGCAGGGAAATTAAACCAGTCCTAAAGGAAGTCAGTCCTGAATATTCATTGGAAGAACTGATGATGAAGCTGAAGCTCCAATACTTCGGCCACCTGAGGCGAAGAACTGACCCACTGGAAATGCCCCTGATGTTGGGAAAGATCGAAGGCAAAAGGAGAAGCAGGCAGCAGAGGATGAGATGGTTAGATAGCATCACCGACTCAATGGACATGAATTTAAGCGAACTCCAGGAGATAGTGGAGGACAGGGAAGCCTGGTGTGCTGCAGTCCATGGATTCACAAAGAGCTGGACATGACATGTGACTGAACAACATCTTCCTAAACATCACAATGTCCCAGATCGTAACAGATGCTCAAGAGGTTTGTTTGTAGAGTCTGGAGATACAAATATGAACAAAAGCCTGAAGTTGGAATACTATTCAACTCACAATTCAGCTCAACCAACACTTACTCAGAAAGCAGAAAAACACAAATGTTGACCCTCCATAATTTTGACGGTAGTTCTAAAGAAGAGCACCTTCACAAACTCCATCTTCATGTTACATTTAGACATAATGTTGACTCCTTATTCCATATGAGGAAAACGTCCAGATAACTAGCAACAATTTCTGAGGAACACATTAATTTCTCACTCAAAGACCAGCATTAATTTATAGGTAGATATAAGAAAAACTTTATTACCATCTATAAAATACAGGTCTCTGAGAATGACTACAATTTAGGAAGGTCAAACAAACCCTCCTCTAATCTCTTGAAGTCTAACTTCCTTCCCTTTACAACAACAACAACAACAACAACAACAACAAAACTCACTTCTTGAACCAGGTAATATATATAATGAAAAGATAAAATAGAAAGGAATCTTACTATTAAATGTGCCATTACATGAAGCTTTCTATGAATGTATAATCATACTATGTCATCCAAAATTAAAAGATACACAAATATGTTGCAGACTCCTTATAACTACTACTACCCTGGTCCTAGCAACAGTCAGGGGGCTGTAATGCAATTAATTTTAAGAACAGCCAAGTGTGACTTTTTCTTTTCCACCCTCTCCTTTCCCATAGGTCCTCTGCCTTCCCTTAACATTTGAGTCATGGAAAGATGGAGCAGGGAGCAGAAATCCAGCTGTCTTTTACAGATTAGTATTATTGAAAGAGAAAAAGTTTGCAACTTCTACAGCTACAAAAGTATCTTGCCTTAATTGCTGCATTTTAAAAACCATCAGCAAAAGTACCTTTTCACCTATATACTCCTTATCTTTGGGTGAATATCTCCACTGTTAAAGACTATCAGAATTCTTTTTTCTGATAGTTTTGTAAGTTGACTAAAAAGTGTGGAATAAAAGAACTTAAAAGTATCAATCCAAAGCCATTCTAACCTTCTATTAAAAAAAAAAAAAAATCCAGAGAACCATTTCTAGTTTAGCAGGACAGAAAATAAATAAACATACACTTTCTGTAATCTTCATTCAAAAACTTAATTTCTATTTAGGAAAAGTCCATAAAACATCATCTGTTAAATTACTTGAAAGAAAACTAATTTTGTTCAACTATATTATGGATTTTGGGTATTGGTCTGTGATTTTCTTTTCCTAAACTAGTGGTATTTAACTTATAATAGATTAAAGTCCTGAATAGGCAGGCTTCTAGCTCTATCTGTAAGAATTCTTGTGGAATGTCTGGGTATTGGTTGAGCTTTCTGGAAATCTAGTAAAACTCAATCTGAAAAGTCAAAAACATAGTAAGTCATATCTAACACAAAATACTCAATGAACATTTGTGAATTGATGGCTTTAAGTAGAAATAGAAACAAATCAGAAACAAATGTTGAACTTTTTTGTTAACAGGGAAGTGGATTTGTTACCTGTCCTCAAACTCTGGAACACGCAAGGGTCATCCGTGACTATAAATTGCCTTAGACCCGCAGACTATTTTATTCTCCTGCTCCTTCAAGACTCTTGGATGAGTGCCCTCCGGTTCCTGCTATTTATCTGCATCTACTTTGTCATGAGGTTTAGAACATGCTGTGCCCTGGTCACTATTTGTTCTAGTACTTCGGCCTTTCAGCCTCAGACTGGAGCTGGGGAGGGGAAAGCTTCCCAGCATCTTCTTTAGTAACGAATGAAGCACGTGGTTGACTGGGCCTCTGCTCTTTTTTTTTTTTTTCCTCATTTCTAAAGACCCCTTTCACCTCATCATCAAACTGTGCTATGTTAGAGTAGGCTGAGAGAACTGAGAAGTAAGGATTCTATTTTCTTTTCTTTTCTTTTTTTTTAGGATTCTATTTTCTATGTTTTTTGCTACCAAATTTCCAAATCCCAAGAGCCACTATTCTCTATTGACCATGCCCCAGTGATCCATGCTTCTTGGAGTTTAGCACATCTGTGGGGCCCTGATCATTCCTGCTCTGGAAGAACTCAGTTTCATTTTACAAATTCTCACTGACAGTGATAACCAGACCAATGCCTGGAAGTGTCACTATGTGGAAGGTATTGTTCTTGATTGAGTCGAAAGGAAGGAAATAAAAAACCTGAAGTCCCAGATTTATCACAACGAATATGTGGGGACAATTTATTTGACCTCTCTGACCTTCATTTTCTCATCCAAAAAATAAGAATGGTAATAATAATCACCATGTGCATCCGTGTTCAGTCGTGTCTGACTCTTTGTGACCCTATGGCTCCTCTGTCCGTGGGATTCTCCAGGCAAGAATACTGGAGTGGGTTGCCATGCCCTCCTCCAGGGAATCTTCCCAACACAGGCATCAAAGTCACATGTCTTACATCGCTTGCATCGGTAGGTGGGTTCTCTAATCACTAGTGCCCCCTGGGAAGCCCAATAATAATCACCATAGCTGGTTGTAAAGAAAATAAAATATGAGTCATTGTTGTTGAGTCGCTAAGTTACGTCCAACTCTTTTGTGACCCCATGGACTGTAGCCCACTAAACTCCTCTGTCCATGGAATTCCCCAGATAAGATACGAAAGTGGATTACCATTTCCTTTTCTAAGGGATCTTCCCAACCCAGTAGTTGAACCAGTGTCTCCTGCATTGCGGGCAGATTCTTGACTACTGAGCCACTGGAGCGGCCCAAAAGGGAGACAGAAAGTGCCCAGGGAGACAGAAAGTGCCCAAAAGGGAGACTGAAAACTGCCCAGAAAGTGAATTTCAAGGCCCTAGAAAGTTAATGTTTAGATAGTCTTGCTGGATTCCATAAGGCATGGAATTCAGTATGCTCCTTAGTTAACAGTAATTCTTTAATGTCTTTTAAGTTGGAGACCATTCACAGAGATCTTACTGCCTGGTTAACTGCCGCCCTGACCTCTCAGCCCCATTATTCCCTCCACTCTGCAGCATACACCACCCACAGGAAGTGCGTCTAAAGGAGATAGCGAATATTCAAAGGTCCAAACTCACTCTGCGGAGCGGCAGCATTAACTCAAGTACGAGGAAGGTGGTTCTACTCCCACAGAGGCTCTTTTGATAAAATTCTTTCAGTGTCTCCAGATAAATTGACACTTTAGACCTTGGAAAAAATCTCAAGACGGTCTGTCCTGCCAGGATTTTAAAATTAATCTTATTGTGATTCCTATTATCTACTATTTCAGTCACTTACAATTCCAGAATTAAATAACTGACCATTACTTTTTCTTAGTAATTTCTTTAAGATAGAGATACAAAACAAAGCATTATATTCCAGAACAGAGTTTAAAAGTTAAAAAAAAAAAAACAATTAGAAAACATATTTATACTTGCTTTCTGTGCTCTTCTCTTTCTAGAATTACTCTGTGTATAGACATAGGCTTCAGAGAACCCATACACTAATACCCAAGTCATGTGACATTGTGTGTGCATGCATCTTTCTGGAGAAAGGGTCCTTACTCTTCCGTGGTGAGATGGCTCAGCATAGGCTAATAACTACTGCTCCGTCTGGTCTCTGACTGAAAACCAATCATGGTAGTTGTCTATAAACTGAAGGCCTACTTAGAGTTTTCTCTTATCAACCACAAGGCTGCAGGTCCTTTCTCCAGTTACTATAATACTTGTTTGCTGCCTTAGAAACAGTAAAAGGCCAGTGACTGGCACATTACTTGCTGCCCAGATGAAAGATAAATGCAAATGGATGAGTCTTAAATGTTACCCTTTGCTCTCCCGGCTTGCTGGTGTATCTCTTTGGAGTTTTCTTTGCAGGCCGTTTGGAAGTTTCTTCTGAACAGCTTCATTTTTTCATTTTTATTGGCTAAGAAATTACTCAGCATTCTGTTCAGCAAGGAACACATTATTCTGTCACTGGTACATAGAAAGAGAAGCATTTTCAAAATGAATATCACATAGAAGAGATATAATTCTTGAAATAAGTTTGGCTCAGTAAGATAAACAGAAAAAATAATCTGAAGAGATTTGTTGGGGACAAAGACTTTTGGTCATGTAGGACTCTCGATTTCAGAGAGAGCAAACTCCTTCCTACGGTTTGCATCAGGCATTATATAAAGAAAGATACAAAATAGCAGAGTGTTGTGGATGCCTCTAAATATACCCAATAAATATACACATCTCTATGGCCATGTATCAGTAAATTATTCTCTGGGTATATAACAGATTCAGTTCAGTTCAGTTCAGTCACTCAGTAATGTCTGACTCTTTGCGACCCCATGAATCGCAGCACACCAGGCCTCCCTGTCCATCACCAACTCCCGGAGTTCACTCAAACTCACGTCCATCGAGTCAGTGATGCCATCCAGCCATCTCATCCTCTGTTGTCCCCCTTCTCCTCCTGCCCCCAATCCCTCCCAGCATCAGAGTCTTTTCCGATGAGTCAACTCTTCACATCAGGTGGCCAAAGTATTGGAATTTCAGCTTCAACATCAGTCCTTCCATTGAACACCCAGGACTGATCTCCTTTAGGATGGACTGGTTTGATCACCTTGCTGTCCAGAGGATTCTCAAGAGTCTTCTCCAACACCACAGTTCAAAAGCATCAATTCTTCAGTGCTCAGCTTTCTTCACAGTCCAACTCTCACATCCATACATGACCACTTTTAGCCCCATCTAATCACTTAATTTATGGAATCTAAAATATGACATAAATGAACTTACTCACAAAACAGAAACAGACTCACAGACATAAAGAACAGACTTGTGGTTGCCAGGAGGGTGGGGAAGGAATGGATTGAGAGTCCGGGATTAACAGATGCAAGCTATTAGATACAGAATGGATAAATAACCAGGTCTTACTGTATAGCTCAGGAAACCATATTCAATATCCTGTGATAAACCATAATGGAAAAGAATATGAAAAATAATGCATATATTAATACATATTTATGTACATGCATTTTTTTTCCCAGTAGTCATGTACAGGTGTGAGAGTTAGACCATAAAGAAGGTTAAGCACTGGAGAATTGATGCTTTCGAATGGGGAACTGGAGAAGACTCCTGAGAGTCCCTTGGACAGCAAGGAGATCAAGTCAGCCAGTCCTAAAGCAAGTCAACCCTGAAAGGACTGATGCTGAAGTTGAAGCTCCAATACTTTGGCCACCTGATTTGAAGAGGTAACTCACTGGAAAAGACCCTGATGCTGGGAAAGACTGAGGCCAGGAGAAGGTGGCGACAGAAGATGAGATCATTGAATACCATCACCAACTCAATAGACATGAGTTTGAGCAAACTCAGGGAGACAGTGAAGGACAGGGAAGCCTGGTGTGTTGCAGTTCATGGGGCTGCAAAGAGTAGGACACAACTTAGCGACTGAATGACAGCAGCAATGTATAGATATGTATATAACTGAGTCACTTTGCTATACGGCATGAATTAATGCAATACTGTAAATCAATTGTATTTCAATCACTTAACAAAGAACACACGAATTAGGAGCCCCATCTAGAGAACTGTTAACTCTCTTAGATGAAAGAGTCTCTAGATTTACATAGTATACCTGAGTAGCATACTCCATGAGCTGCTTACTCTCCCAGCAGGACTGGAATCACTATGCTCTACATAAAATGGTGACAGATGCATAACATGAGGCACATATTTACTTCCCATGCTCTGCTTTCTGCACGCCTTCAAGATCAAGCAACACATTCAAACATAATCAATCTGAGTCAATCTTCTCTTTTGCATCAGAAAAATTCTGAAGTGACCTTCTGATTAACAGCAGCTCTTACTTTGAGACTCAAGAGTTTCTCCTAACCATCCAACACTGCTCGAATTTTATGTGGAGAACTATACACAGCCCCATAGGACTTCGGAGGCAGAAGACAAACAACAAAGAATGAAACATATGAGGGCTGCTAAGGAAAAGAGAGAAAGAGCATTTGTTCAATAATCACGGAAGAAGGGGTGTGTCTGTAAGCAGAAAGCTGACAAGTCAAGGCTGTGATGTCAGGCTTTTTAGGAAAGCTTTTCCCATTCCTCCTCCCCCTGCCCTCACCCCACTTTCAATCCAAATTCAGGTTGACAGTCCCTTACTGGAAACTCAAGAGGCCACCTGGAATTTGGGATTCTAAATTTTGAGGACTTCAAAAAGTAAAAAGTGCCTATACTTTATATTATGTCATATCCAGTCATGGGGTCTGATGGAGCACCCCATTATACATTAATATTTTAGGGAGCACCCCATATACATTAATATTCCTGCTATGAAATATATGGTAGTCATCTTAAATGTGAAAACAAAGACTATAAATAACCGTATGTCAATTCATACCAGTTTTGTATGCAAACCTGTACTATACCATATTGTTGACCTGTAATTTAGCTCTGGTCAGCAAATTACTTTCCCAAGATAGAATACTGCTGTGTTAATTCACCCTAGGTAGCCTTTCTCAGATCTCACACCTATGCCTACCCATACAAATTACTACCTGTTTGAATGGTATGAACTTCTCCAAAATTAATTTTAGTACTTGAATAAAAATGAGTCAAGTTCCCATCCAATGCAGAGTGGGAAACTTGCCATATCTCCAAGCCTTCTCTGATTTGTCCTTTCATTTGGGTTCTTGTGAGATTTCCCTATAGCCCAAATGGTAAAGAATCTTCCTGCAAGACAGGAAACCCTGGTTGAATCCCTGGGTCAGGAAGATCCCCTGGAGAAGGAAACGGCAACCCACTCCGGTATTCATGCCTGGAGAATCCCATGGACAGAGGAGCCTGGTGGGCTATAGTCCATGGGGTCACAAAGAGTCAGACATGAGGTTGGGTTCTTACATCACTCACATCTGTTTTCCGATGGCTGTTTTATTTCTCTGCCTTGTGCAGTTCAACTGCGGGACGCAGCCCCTTTTCTTTTTTTTTTTTTATATTTTTACTATTTTTATGATCATTCTTTTGCCCCTTTTCTTTTTAGTGTACAGTGCAAACAAAGCAGAGTGGAGATAGAGAGGAGAAGAGGAACACAGGAGATGTTAAGGCTGTAGAATGAATGAGACTTGGCTTCATCAGACTTCTGGAAATGAGGGAAAGACATTATGTTCCTGGCTTGGGTGAATACTTAAGAAACTGTATTCCTGCCAATACAGATAAAAATAAGTTTCAAAAAAATATTCTACATACAATTACAGCACTTTACTGAAGACACAGGGATGGTAGAGAGGGGGTTAAACCTTGGCAACACACAGAAAATGAATTAAAGTTTTTAATTTAAGAACCCTCATCCATTCCCACAACTCAGAACTTTAATGATGCTAGGGCTCCTCTCACTATATTGTGCTGCCCAATATAGTACCCACTAGCCACATGGGCCACTGAGCTCTCGAAATTTGGCTAGTCTAAATTGGGACATGCTGTTAGTGTAAAACATGTTATTAAAATTAACTTCACCATTGAAGAGTTGACTCATTGGAAAAGACTCTGGGAGGGATTGGGGGTAGGAGAAGAAGGGGACGACAGAGGATGAGATGGCTGGATGGCATCACGGACTTGATGGATGTGAGTCTGAGTGAACTCCGGGAGATGGTGATAGACAGGGAGGCCTGGCGTGCTGTGATTCATGGGGTCGCAAAGAGTCAGACACGACTAAGCGACTGAACTGAACTGAACTGAACTGAACTGATTTTCTTTTTAAGTCTTCCTACTAGAAAATTTTAAATTATATATCTATATGACATATTATATTTTACATATAATTTCATATAAAATAAATAAATATAAAAATATTTTATATATATAGTGCTGATCTAAATCTTTCTCTTCTCTTCCTCCTTCTAAGAGCTTCTCTCCTTGTCTCGCTTGATCTTTCAGAAACACAAAAGTTCTCCTATCCTTATACGAAGTGAGCAGTGCGGATCCCCCCTGATCTCAGTCAATCCTACCTTGACCAAGCCCATAGGAGAAAAAAGGAGGAAAGTGAAAAAAGTGAAAGCTGGGTGTGTTAGGAGCAGTTTCTCAGATCATTCTCACAGTGACCGTGAGGGTACTTTCTTAAACAGAGTCTATCCTTCCCCCAAATGAATTCTGCAGCAAACTGTAAAATATAAATATTCTTTCTATTACAAATCTATATATATATATAGGTAGAGAGATTTATCAGTCATTAACTTTGAATATTCTATGTAGAATGCGAGCAACCCGAAATTCTTGACTTTTATATCTGTTTGTTGAACTGACATAAAAAGTCCTGACTGGTGGCTGACCCTTTCCTTGAGTCTCAGAGATCCTGAGACAAGACTGGAGAAGGAAAGCAAAGGCAGCTGACATCCTTGAGGAAGATCAGTCCAGGGCAGGGCAGGACCTAATACAGCAAGCCTGCCTGCTGTTAGGGAGCCTCTGTGCTTACTCAGTGAACATGTGTGGCGCACCTCGGGAGTGGAGCAGAGTGGGTGCTGAGCAGAGAGCTCAGAACACCCGCGTCCTCAGAAGGCAGCGCTCCTCACCCTCGAACACCAAACACCAACAAAGAAGCACCGGATTTCTTGTGTATCCATACCCGAGCACTTGCACCTTCTGATCATAAATCTTGATGTTTGAAAAATGCAACATAAATAGTCACCTTTCCATTAGAGGAGGAAAAATAAAGATAAGATACTGCAGATGTTAATGTTCCACAAATAGGCTAACCGACAAAAAAGAGAAGATTCATTCCACAGCCTACTTTTACTTCTCTAGCTAATCAAAAATATCTTGACTTTCTTTCTTTGAAATCATCACCCTACTTTAAACAATTTAAGAACTCAGGAAAGGTGACAGAGTATTAATTATCTACTTCTTCCTTTTAAAAAAATTATAAGAATAAAAAATCATTAGGTTCCAATAAACATCGGTAAGAGCTACAGAAAGATCACTTTTTTCCTTGTGTGGAGCAAACTATATTATATTAACAATTATCTGAATAATTTAATCTATGTACACTGCTTTTATTGGGTGAACTCAAAAAAGTTATTCTGTGTATGTTTATTTCACGAATGTGGAAAAAAAATATTCAGTTACCAAAATCACTGAAGTCCACGTTTTCCCAGAAATACTAGTTATTCTCTTTTAATAAGTCAGAATTTCACATCATTTAGACACTTTAATGCTCAAATTCACATTTAACAAACTGGAAAGAAATTAATAACAGCTGGTGCCATATATGTACCACAAGCAAGGAACTAAAGCACTTTATGTATACTGACTATTCAATCCTTACAACAACATTCAGAGGAAGATATTATTATCCACATTATCCAAATGAAGAAACTGATACACAGAGAGATTAAGAAACTTGCCAAGAGACACCAGGCAACAGTGGCAGAGCCTGGATGATCCCAACTCAGTTATGAGTGTTGAAAAATGTCCTCATTTTTTAAACATTGTACTCTGCTTAACAAAGTAATAACAACAATAATAATAGTTGATATTTGATGTGATTTATTTGTTTAATTAATGATGGTAAGACTGTCTGAAAATGTACACCTTGCTGGCAAAACTGGGCACAAAAAATTAGCAAGGCAGACATCAAAATCAACCTTAAAACTGAACTCTAGGAACAGCCACTTTCAAGGCCAGACCCAGTGCTATCCACCTCTACAGAAATCTCAACCAGAAAAATGGATAGTCCTTGCTCTTCTTTCCATGGCATAATTCAGGTGCAAATTCAAGTCTTATACAAGTTCAGCTGACTGATAAGACCTAAACTACACTTGGCACTCTCATTATTAAAGGAGTCGAGGAGAAATGGTTTTTAGCTTCCCAATCTCTGCAATACAAGTTCAGTTCAGTTCAGTCGCTCAGTCGTGTCCGACTCTTTCAGGCCTGCAATACAAAGGGACACATTAAAAGAAAGTTAGAAAAGATATAGGTAGGTCAATCTATATGTCTGCCACATTGGACATCTTCATAGACTTGTAATTAGGCTAGGTAGCAACCATCCTCCCACCAAATAATTTACTCACTCACCCCCCAAAAATTTCTGTTATTTATGTGCCACCTGTTAACATTAGTTTTATACTGCTATGAAAAAGGCTGAGTGCCAAAGAATTGAGATGTGTATAAGAGACAGATAGAAGTTAGAGTGAAGTTCAGTTCAGTTCAGTTCAGTTCAGTTCAGTTCAGTTCAGTTCAGTTCAGTTCAGTTCAGTTCAGTTCAGTTCAGTTCAGTTCAGTTCAGTTCAGTTCAGTTCAGTTCAGTTCAGTTCAGTTCAGTTCAGTTCAGTTCAGTTCAGTTCAGTTCAGTTCAGTTCAGTTCAGTTCAGTTCAGTTCAGTTCAGTTCAGTTCAGTTCAGTTCAGTTCAGTTCAGTTCAGTTCAGTTCAGTTCAGTTCAGTTCAGTTCAGTTCAGTTCAGTTCAGTTCAGTTCAGTTCAGTTCAGTTCAGTTCAGTTCAGTTCAGTTCAGTTCAGTTCAGTTCAGTTCAGTTCAGTTCAGTTCAGTTCAGTTCAGTTCAGTTCAGTTCAGTTCAGTTCAGTTCAGTTCAGTTCAGTTCAGTTCAGTTCAGTTCAGTTCAGTTCAGTTCAGTTCAGTTCAGTTCAGTTCAGTTCAGTTCAGTTCAGTTCAGTTCAGTTCAGTTCAGTTCAGTTCAGTTCAGTTCAGTTCAGTTCAGTTCAGTTCAGTTCAGTTCAGTTCAGTTCAGTTCAGTTCAGTTCAGTTCAGTTCAGTTCAGTTCAGTTCAGTTCAGTTCAGTTCAGTTCAGTTCAGTTCAGTTCAGTTCAGTTCAGTTCAGTTCAGTTCAGTTCAGTTCAGTTCAGTTCAGTTCAGTTCAGTTCAGTTCAGTTCAGTTCAGTTCAGTTCAGTTCAGTTCAGTTCAGTTCAGTTCAGTTCAGTTCAGTTCAGTTCAGTTCAGTTCAGTTCAGTTCAGTTCAGTTCAGTTCAGTTCAGTTCAGTTCAGTTCAGTTCAGTTCAGTTCAGTTCAGTTCAGTTCAGTTCAGTTCAGTTCAGTTCAGTTCAGTTCAGTTCAGTTCAGTTCAGTTCAGTTCAGTTCAGTTCAGTTCAGTTCAGTTCAGTTCAGTTCAGTTCAGTTCAGTTCAGTTCAGTTCAGTTCAGTTCAGTTCAGTTCAGTTCAGTTCAGTTCAGTTCAGTTCAGTTCAGTTCAGTTCAGTTCAGTTCAGTTCAGTTCAGTTCAGTTCAGTTCAGTTCAGTTCAGTTCAGTTCAGTTCAGTTCAGTTCAGTTCAGTTCAGTTCAGTTCAGTTCAGTTCAGTTCAGTTCAGTTCAGTTCAGTTCAGTTCAGTTCAGTTCAGTTCAGTTCAGTTCAGTTCAGTTCAGTTCAGTTCAGTTCAGTTCAGTTCAGTTCAGTTCAGTTCAGTTCAGTTCAGTTCAGTTCAGTTCAGTTCAGTTCAGTTCAGTTCAGTTCAGTTCAGTTCAGTTCAGTTCAGTTCAGTTCAGTTCAGTTCAGTTCAGTTCAGTTCAGTTCAGTTCAGTTCAGTTCAGTTCAGTTCAGTTCAGTTCAGTTCAGTTCAGTTCAGTTCAGTTCAGTTCAGTTCAGTTCAGTTCAGTTCAGTTCAGTTCAGTTCAGTTCAGTTCAGTTCAGTTCAGTTCAGTTCAGTTCAGTTCAGTTCAGTTCAGTTCAGTTCAGTTCAGTTCAGTTCAGTTCAGTTCAGTTCAGTTCAGTTCAGTTCAGTTCAGTTCAGTTCAGTTCAGTTCAGTTCAGTTCAGTTCAGTTCAGTTCAGTTCAGTTCAGTTCAGTTCAGTTCAGTTCAGTTCAGTTCAGTTCAGTTCAGTTCAGTTCAGTTCAGTTCAGTTCAGTTCAGTTCAGTTCAGTTCAGTTCAGTTCAGTTCAGTTCAGTTCAGTTCAGTTCAGTTCAGTTCAGTTCAGTTCAGTTCAGTTCAGTTCAGTTCAGTTCAGTTCAGTTCAGTTCAGTTCAGTTCAGTTCAGTTCAGTTCAGTTCAGTTCAGTTCAGTTCAGTTCAGTTCAGTTCAGTTCAGTTCAGTTCAGTTCAGTTCAGTTCAGTTCAGTTCAGTTCAGTTCAGTTCAGTTCAGTTCAGTTCAGTTCAGTTCAGTTCAGTTCAGTTCAGTTCAGTTCAGTTCAGTTCAGTTCAGTTCAGTTCAGTTCAGTTCAGTTCAGTTCAGTTCAGTTCAGTTCAGTCGCTCAGTCGTGTCCGACTCTTTGTGACCCTGTGAATCGCAGCACGCCAGGCCTGCAATACAAAGGAGATGTGTATAAGAGACAGTCAATTAACTATTCAACTACCGTCTATAATTATACTCTTGCCATTTTCAAAATCTAAGTAAAAATGACTTAATATTTTCTTGACGTTTGCTTTCATTGCTTTAAAATTTTAATTTAGCTGTTGACTTTCTATGTTGGAGTTATCTATTAAAGGTAGTTGATGTCCTTATCTTGCATCTGGTAGCAAAAGCTCTCATAACCAATCTTTGAAATATAGGAGGTGAAAAGAATTCCTCACTATCTCCATTGTATTCATCTGGAGAGCGTATGTTTTCATCTCCATTTAATAATCATCATCATTTAATAATGGCTATGAGGAAAATGAGAAGAATGACAATACAATCATTTAGTACTTGTCATGTGCCAAGCACTGTTCTAAACATTCAACCTGAGATTATTGTATTTAATTCCTATAACAACTTTGTTAGAGAGATCCTACAATGATCACTATCGTACAGATGAGGAAACTAAGAATATGAAAGAATTTTTTTAAAAGCCTCATCAACCAATTGGCAGTTTTAACCAAGTATAATTATACTTCTAAGCTTCTCTTTCTAACATAAAGAAAGAAGTCCTTGCCCAAGGACAAGATACAGTAATAATCCCTTATACCCAATAAGGAACACATAGATTTTGATACACACCAAGCTACTCCACGTATCTATAACTGAGTGTGTGGTTGTCTAGCAAAGTGATACCTAACTTAAGTCTATTCTCCTGGAGCAGAAAATTCTAACTCTATGAACTATAATACTCCATTGTACTAACATCAGAACATGTGGAACTCTTTATTTTTCCATTAAGCACATTATTTTAGACCCTCTATGTATAAGGTTGGGGAAACACCAAAATGATGCTTCTTCCTGAAGGACGGAACACAGATTAGAGCTCCATCGTTTATCAGTGGGAACCAGGTCTAGTTTCAGACCCTGGATGTTAACAGGGAAGTCTCTAGTCATCCTCAGCAGCATCCCCAGGAGATAAATTATATTCCTCAGGCCTAGATTCCTGGATTGTGCTGGCATCAAATCATGACATTTATAAACTTAGAAGCTTGAGACAAGAGTGCCTGGCACAAAGTCCCAGTATGCTGTTAATTTGTGACACAGCTTTAAATAAGCCATTTAACTTCTTCCCCATTTGCTTCCTCATCTGTAAAATCAGGATTAAAAATAAATTCTCAGAATTTGGTTAGCATTTAATGTTTTGAAAGCCTATTAAGGTATGAGCAGTGAGTAGAATAATATTAAAACATCTAAGTCAGTCTCCTGATGTGTCCTGGCTCAAATATCTAATTGGCAAGAGATTTTGGTCACTGCCATTTCTCAGAAGTCCATCAAAGTACTGTCCAGGCAGATTAAAGTGGTCTGTGTGAAACACCACACCAATGCCTTTCACTGTGTAAACACAAAATTAAGTATTCACAATTGATTGCGCCAGAAGCATAGAGAAGCAGATGGTAATTGAATTGTCAGCATATTTCAATTCAGTGACATTTTTTTATTTGCTGCCTCAAAATTCCTTTATAACATAAAACTAGAGTAACCACTGGCATTTCATTATAAACTGGACAGCTACCATCAACTTAATAGGATAAAGTTTGAGGGATTAAATATTTCTTGTTGATGATATTTTAAGCAATCTTCTTTTGTTGCCCCAAAAGGAAACAGCCTTTTTGCATTAGTAAGATTTCAGTTCTGAAAACGACCACAAAGTGCACTCTTTTCCTCTGACTGGGAACATTAACTCAGTTAACAAATACTTATTTAACATTATCATGTGCCATGTAATATATTCCTGGTGTTGGGAGTTTGTTAGTAAAGAAAATAGATCAAGATCCTTGTGAAGCTTATATTCTAATGGAATGGGAGGAGAGACAGAAAAATAAGAAGTAAACATAAAGAAATAAAATAGTATTGTAGAGGATGATAAATGCTATTTAAAAAATAAAGCGGGAGAACTATTACAGGGAATGATGAGATATTGGAAAGGATTAGAGTGGGGTGAAGATAACAACTGTAAGCAGGGTGGTCAGAAAAAGCCTCCCTGATAGGGTCATTTGAAAAAAGACCCACAGTTTCCTTTGCGGCTGTCTGAAGAAAATATGGTCCACGTAGAGGGGTGAGCACATCCAAGAGCCTGAAGCATTCCTGGAATGTTTGAAAACCAGCTAAGAACTAGGAACCAAGTAGCAGAAGAGGTCAAAAATATACCATGTGGAACACCTCGTGAGGCCCGAAAGGCATCTTACGCTATGTGGACGCAGGGAGACCTCGTAGGCAATGGCGTTACGATTTTTAGACAAAGTATCCAGGACAGATCTGCCATCAACAGAGACTGGAAAGGTTTCAAGAAGAGCACGCTTTGGGGAAAAGCTGGAGTTTATTTTCAGACAGGTTTAATTTGAAAATGTTGTTAAATACCTGAATTGAGTCAACAGAGGAGACACTGGATATACAAGATTGGAATCCAAGGGAGACATCCTGGGTTAAGAAACAAATTCAAGCCTCACAAACGTATATGTAGAGAATGTTTAAAGTCATGAGATTTTATAAAATTGCATAAGAGTGAGAATAACAAGTAAACAAGATAATTCCTTTGCTAAAATGTAAATGCTGGGACTGCCTTGATGGCCCAGTGGTTAAGAATTCACCTTCTAATGCAAGGATCAAGTTCAATCCCTGGTCAGGAAACTAAGATTCCACATGGCACAGGGCAACTAAGTTTGCATGCCACCACTAGAGAGAATTCCGCAGGATGCAGCAAAAGATTTGGCATGCTATAAATAAGACCAATGCTGCTGCTGCTAAGTCGCTTCAGTCGTGTCTGACTCTGTGCGACCCCATAGACGGCAGCCCACCAGGCTCCCCTGTCCCTGGGATTCTCCAGGCAAGAACACTGGAGTGGGTTGCCATTTCCTTCTCCAATGCATGAAAGTGAAAAGTGAAAGGGAAGTCACTCAGTCGTGTCCGACTCTTCACGACCCCATGGACCGCAGCCCACCAGGCTCCTCCGTCCATGGGATTTTCCAGGCAAGAGAACTGGAGTGGGGTGCCATTGCCTTCTTCAAATGCAACCAAATAAATAAATACATACTTTTAAAGTAAATCCTTATCTGTTATAAAAACATACATATCTTCAGGAAAGCATCAAAGATTCTGACTTCAAATTATTTGAGTAATCCAGAAAATCTCAATACTGACTCTGAATGAAGGTGATCCTAGATTGCTACTGCCCTCGAGAACTTCATAAAA
>NIZD01201202.1:0-18587 GCA_003182575.1 Pseudois nayaur | reverse complement strand
AGAAAGGCGGGGAAAGCCGCCTTTTATCTTTAGAGCACAGCCTCATGGGCACTGAAGAGTCACTATATAAGGTACAAGCAAATATATACTGAGCTAATATGAAAAATCTGCTGAAGTCCTAAGGTTCAGCCAGCTTTGCAATCACTCACCTTGCATTTGTCCTTAATTCCTTGGTTAATGAGGACAAATACTTCCTAATCTCAGCTCCTCTCCCCACCTCAAGAGGAGGACAGGCAGTGTCCGTCACCAGAGTCCTCAAATACGGCAAACTATTAAAGCTGATTTTTAAAAAACTGAAAAACCAGACCGCCATCACCATGTTAACTGTGAATCCAAGAGGCCCGTCTGCAAACTTCCCAGGAGGTGAACATACCTCTCAGTTTGTACATCTCCCCGTTGGCAGCGTACACGACCAGCATGTGGGGTGCTTCGTCACTCAGGGACACAATGGCGCCGGAAAGAGACAGGGCTCCTCGAGGCTTCTGGTGCTTGCTCTGCTCGTTCACAAAATACTGCAGGATGCCAGCCTCGAAATCCAGCACAAAGTACCTGGGCGGAGAGATCACAGGGTGTCGGTTTTCTCTCCGAGCAAAGAAGAGGAACAGAATCCTTATGTTGACATCAAGGGTCCCAATCCAGGATGCTGGAAGCTAAAAGTCCCTGCCAGACACCCACACAAGCCAACCCTGGGTAGTGAAAGAGAGTCTGATTCTTAAGTCAGAATGGAGCTCATCATGGCTCCTGAACAAAGGCCAGGCCCATTCAGGGTATGGTGCGATGCCCACAGATATACGTGAGCCTCAGGATGGTAAAGAAGAGCAAGGCACTGGGATACAGAATCTGGTAACAGGTTGGACGTGATTTCGCGGGAACACCTGAAATTCACACCCCGGAAGTAGCAAGCTGGGCTGGACTCCGGGCCAGCCTGGGCGCTGTATGGGGCCTGAGCCCCAGGGCTGGTCCAACCAGGAACTAGAGGTGCTCACAAAGCTCTCTAACTTCCAGCGGGTCCTTCCACAGAACACTTCACACAACAGGGCAAGAATCCCCTCCGCTCTGGGAGGCCACAATGCCACTGGAGTCTATAACCACGGGAAAAACAGAGCAACTGCTAGTTGTCTGAATGGCTAAAACAAATCTTGGGAGCTGAGTACCTGGCCTATCAACACTCACAATCTATCAGCAGAAAGTAGTCCAAACCACTTGCCCTTCTCCACAAGCTGTCTTCATCAGAGACCCACACTCCCCCTGGAGCCCGGAGGCTCAGCATAGCCCCTGCCGGCTTTCCCCGCCTCCCACTGTCTGCTCCACCCACGCAGGATTATCCAATTTAATGTCTGGTTTTGGCCCTCTCCCCCGACTCTACCCTATCCAGAGACAGACAGTGCCTCTCACCTCACTGATAGTATTTATTCAGTGAATCAATGAAGGGGGAAGACTATCAGATTCCAGTTTTCAATCCATGCACCCAAGCAGCTGGGTCACCACTGGGAACTCACACAGGCAGTTGAAAATATGTCCTATATTTGAGGGTTACACAGTGATGCCTGCAAGTCAGATACCAAGCACACAGACAACTCAGCCAGTTTGGAATCTGCAGACACACGCAGTCCATTAACATGTGACTACAGTTCTTAACACAGAAACGTATTGTTCTTCTATGGTGATCCCTTTTTCAAATGGCTACTGAGTTGCTAGGACATAAATGTACATGAAGCTGTTTGCAGATGACTGCTTTAATAAATGAAACCACAGGACATTTTCTTAACCTCTAAGCACCACACCCGCATCCAAGGTCAGGGGCGGCAGCCGAGAGTGCCAGGCTGCGACAGCAAAGGAGCAGCTGAGAGGATGTACCCCGCCTGAGGCCAGGGGCGGCGGCCCGGAGGAGCAACCCCACGCCCAAGGAGCGGTGGCTGCGCAGGTGCCAGAGGGCCTAGAGGTCGGGAGGGGCGGCGGTGAGGAGATATCCCTCCTCCAAGGTAAGGAGCAGCGGCTGCGCTTTGCGGGAGCAGCCGTGAAGAGAGACCCCACGCCCAAGGTAAGAGAAACCCAAGTAAGACGGTAGGTGTTGCTAGAACGCATCAGAGGACAGACACACTGAAACCTGTCTCTTATACGCATCGAGATGTGTATAAGAGACAGGGAGATATCCCTCCTCCAAGGTAAGGAGCAGCGGCTGCGCTTTGCGGGAGCAGCCGTGAAGAGAGACCCCACGCCCAAGGTAAGAGAAACCCAAGTAAGACGGTAGGTGTTGCTAGAACGCATCAGAGGACAGACACACTGAAACCTGTCTCTTATACGCATCGAGATGTGTATAAGAGACAGGGAGATATCCCTCCTCCAAGGTAAGGAGCAGCGGCTGCGCTTTGCGGGAGCAGCCGTGAAGAGAGACCCCACGCCCAAGGTAAGAGAAACCCAAGTAAGACGGTAGGTGTTGCTAGAACGCATCAGAGGACAGACACACTGAAACCTGTCTCTTATACGCATCGAGATGTGTATAAGAGACAGGGAGATATCCCTCCTCCAAGGTAAGGAGCAGCGGCTGCGCTTTGCGGGAGCAGCCGTGAAGAGAGACCCCACGCCCAAGGTAAGAGAAACCCAAGTAAGACGGTAGGTGTTGCTAGAACGCATCAGAGGACAGACACACTGAAACCTGTCTCTTATACGCATCGAGATGTGTATAAGAGACAGGGAGATATCCCTCCTCCAAGGTAAGGAGCAGCGGCTGCGCTTTGCGGGAGCAGCCGTGAAGAGAGACCCCACGCCCAAGGTAAGAGAAACCCAAGTAAGACGGTAGGTGTTGCTAGAACGCATCAGAGGACAGACACACTGAAACCTGTCTCTTATACGCATCGAGATGTGTATAAGAGACAGGGAGATATCCCTCCTCCAAGGTAAGGAGCAGCGGCTGCGCTTTGCGGGAGCAGCCGTGAAGAGAGACCCCACGCCCAAGGTAAGAGAAACCCAAGTAAGACGGTAGGTGTTGCTAGAACGCATCAGAGGACAGACACACTGAAACCTGTCTCTTATACGCATCGAGATGTGTATAAGAGACAGGGAGATATCCCTCCTCCAAGGTAAGGAGCAGCGGCTGCGCTTTGCGGGAGCAGCCGTGAAGAGAGACCCCACGCCCAAGGTAAGAGAAACCCAAGTAAGACGGTAGGTGTTGCTAGAACGCATCAGAGGACAGACACACTGAAACCTGTCTCTTATACGCATCGAGATGTGTATAAGAGACAGGGAGATATCCCTCCTCCAAGGTAAGGAGCAGCGGCTGCGCTTTGCGGGAGCAGCCGTGAAGAGAGACCCCACGCCCAAGGTAAGAGAAACCCAAGTAAGACGGTAGGTGTTGCTAGAACGCATCAGAGGACAGACACACTGAAACCTGTCTCTTATACGCATCGAGATGTGTATAAGAGACAGGGAGATATCCCTCCTCCAAGGTAAGGAGCAGCGGCTGCGCTTTGCGGGAGCAGCCGTGAAGAGAGACCCCACGCCCAAGGTAAGAGAAACCCAAGTAAGACGGTAGGTGTTGCTAGAACGCATCAGAGGACAGACACACTGAAACCTGTCTCTTATACGCATCGAGATGTGTATAAGAGACAGGGAGATATCCCTCCTCCAAGGTAAGGAGCAGCGGCTGCGCTTTGCGGGAGCAGCCGTGAAGAGAGACCCCACGCCCAAGGTAAGAGAAACCCAAGTAAGACGGTAGGTGTTGCTAGAACGCATCAGAGGACAGACACACTGAAACCTGTCTCTTATACGCATCGAGATGTGTATAAGAGACAGGGAGATATCCCTCCTCCAAGGTAAGGAGCAGCGGCTGCGCTTTGCGGGAGCAGCCGTGAAGAGAGACCCCACGCCCAAGGTAAGAGAAACCCAAGTAAGACGGTAGGTGTTGCTAGAACGCATCAGAGGACAGACACACTGAAACCTGTCTCTTATACGCATCGAGATGTGTATAAGAGACAGGGAGATATCCCTCCTCCAAGGTAAGGAGCAGCGGCTGCGCTTTGCGGGAGCAGCCGTGAAGAGAGACCCCACGCCCAAGGTAAGAGAAACCCAAGTAAGACGGTAGGTGTTGCTAGAACGCATCAGAGGACAGACACACTGAAACCTGTCTCTTATACGCATCGAGATGTGTATAAGAGACAGGGAGATATCCCTCCTCCAAGGTAAGGAGCAGCGGCTGCGCTTTGCGGGAGCAGCCGTGAAGAGAGACCCCACGCCCAAGGTAAGAGAAACCCAAGTAAGACGGTAGGTGTTGCTAGAACGCATCAGAGGACAGACACACTGAAACCTGTCTCTTATACGCATCGAGATGTGTATAAGAGACAGGGGTCGCAGAGAGTCGGACACGACTGAGCGACTGAACTGACCGAAGCACCACAAACTAAGAAAGTTTACCAACTGCTACCCTGATTCTCTCAGTATCCAACAGACAGCCATCACTATCCCTCAGTTTTCAGGTGCTGGGACTCAAAGAAACTCCAAATCCAAGTCCTGCTTGTCTGTGTCCACATCCACACCGGGTTCAGTCCAGCTGGCAAACTCTCTTCTGAGCCTCCCACAAGTCCTCCTTCACCCCCTGCTCCAGGTCACCTCTCCTTACCCACTAAGGGGCTTCATTCTCCAAACCTTCGGGCTCCAAGAGAGCAAGCGCAGCTGGAAGTCCCCCCGCCTGCCCGCAGAGGTGCCACCGCACTCCCAGCCCACAGGGCAGGCACACCCGACAACCCAGGTCTCAACCCTCCAGAACGCCAGTTCCTCCAAGAAATCTTCCACTTTTAATTATTTGTAACATTCCAAACGTCCTGGCCAAGACTATCTTGGTTACCTCTCTCCTCCCCTCCAATCTCTATTGGGTCACAATAATAAGGCTATACTTCTGGTCTCCACCACCACCGTGGATAAATCAAGATACAAAGATGCCGTCGTGGGCCAGGACTCTTCAAAGTGTGGTCCCGGGCCCAGCAGTTGTATCAAGTCACCTGGAGGCTTGTTTGAAATATAAATCCTTGGGCCCCATCCAAGGCGAGCTGGATCAGAAACACTGGGGACTGGGTCAAGGAGGCCTGCAGGTGACTCTGATGCAGCTCAAGTTTGAGAGGCATGGTCTAAACAGCTCATCACCAAATCCCGCCCACTTCTTCCAAGAGACATGAGATGAAAGGACAGAATATATCTCCCAGTTTTCTTTGTCGGGATGTGTGGCCATGTGAGCTGTGGCAACAGAAAGTGAGCAGAAGTAAAACGCAGGACAGGCACACAACACACAGACAGACAGACACTCACACAGGTTGGGAGGGAGACATCCTGTGGGGCCACTGGGGATCCACAATGAGTGTGCCAAGGACCCCCAGAGAGGGTAGCCTGGGCCCCTGAACCACCACCTGGAGGAGAGCCACCTGCTAAAAAACACCCTTATCATTTCCACGAGGATGAGAAAGAGGCTTCCGCTTATCTTATGCTTCAGATCTGTGATGGCAGTCAGCCTGGCAAACTCACCAAAAACCTTTTCAAAACGTCTATTTTCGTGTCCTCCTGCTCCTCCTCTCTGTGATGCTGAAGGAAAGTTACACGGCTCAAAATAGCCTGGAGTTAACGCTCCCCTCCGGGTCCTCCCCACCACTCTATACAAAACAAAGAACTCTCTCACCCGAAGGGGAAAAAAAATGGACGTTAAGGTCGATTACGCCCAGCTCCCAGCCGGTCCAGCCTCTGGCCGAGCTCCAGAAATCCTTGCCCCAGCTGTTTAAGAGAGAACTACTCTGAACAACCTTGGAGAAGAACAGGCCCCTTAAGACAGTAGCTTTCCACATACATGCCTCTGTATACTTCCTCTTTTCTCGGTCAGTGCAGCCGCTCACGAATCTGACTGCTGCCCCTGCTCGCCTCATTAAAGGTGGTCTGTTCCTGTAAAGTGCCGGTCTCCATCTTTCCAAACCTCGCCTTCTCTAACTCCCTTACCCTACAGATGTGAAAACCAAATTCTATCCACGAGAGAGGAGTTGCGGTGATTTCTGAGCCACCAGGGGTCACGCTGTTCAAATGCTGACCCTGCCTTCTCTTTAGGAGTCATGGTTTCAACGCGGCCTGTGTTTCCTGTCACAGTGACTGCCGGTATGCAGACACAGCTCCCGGCAGGTCAGAGCGTTGAGAGCAATGATCTGTAGAGTGTAGGGAAGGAACCTTGTCTACGGCATTTTGTGTCTCCACCCCCTGCACCCCCCCAACCACCCTGGCAGAAGTGCAGTGTTCCCATCTATAAACACGCCCCCTTTACACAGAGGAAAGCAGAAAAGGTAGCGTAAGCCTCAACAAGCTTCAAGGAGAAGGCGTAAGCCAAGTTGCCCTCCACACCCTGACCCTCCCCATCCACCCTGCGCCCTTGTTGGAATGGAGAAAGACTCAACACCTCTTCCCTTTCTGCTCCATCCGCTCATCACCCAGGCCCATCAGCCTTTCCAGCTCCCAGAGGCAGCTTCACACACTCATCTCATTCATACCAACCATATATCTGCAAAGGACATTACTAAGAAACTGAAAAAAATGAATTGAACCAAATTGGTACCAAAAAAATGAACTGAATTCTGGTTTTGGTTTTTTTTTTCCCCTCAATCAGGATGACAGAATAACCCAAAGAGCACACATTATGCAGGCTATGGGAACACATGAATGATTTTTCACATTGCCTATTTCAAAATGACATCTTAATTCTAACACCCTGACTCAGACAAAAAACAAAAACACACATTTCCACTGCTTCCTAAAATAGTTTCAATGGAAATACAGGTTTGAATCAGGTGCACTAAAGAAGGTTATCAATAATTTACTTTTTTTCTAAAGACAGTTAAAAATTCAATCCTATTTGGAAGGAAATGATGGGAGAATATCCGATTAGAAACTGCAACAGACTAAACAGAAAGTGTTCTTCCAGGACCGCCTTTGAAAGTTGAGTTAGCAGCTGTCACGTGTAGGTAGGAGCTGCCCACCCAGCGTTAAGAAACGCATTGCCTGGGGGTCACATCCCCTGGGAGGAAGGAAATTACATTTGGTTTCCCACAGGGTCAGAGCTCTGTCAGGCATTGCTGCATCAGAAATTTACAGCTTTCATCCTAAATGGAAAAGTTAAACGCGCTTCGGGACAAGGCTTCACCAAATTAAGTGCAAACGCCAGATAAACTCCTGAAACTTTCCTAAAGGCCTTTCATTCTGGAGAAATGAGTAGGACGAGCCTAATTCCTAGAGTGGGTTCTGTTCTAATCAGCGTCTCGAGCTCCAGTTTGCATCTTGACTGATGAGCAGGTGAGCCTAGGGGCTCTGTTCACAAATCAGGGAAGGTGCGGGGGAGAGAGGAGAGGAAGAGAGGAGGCATCAAACCAACCTAGGAGACAAGCCGTCAGTCTTTATCAGGCCAGCCTTGGAGTGGCAATGTAACCCTGTTCCAAAGCTGGGACCCGCGGGGAGCAGCAGGCCCACTTCGAAAGGGCTGAGAACCAGCCACTGCTTCGGAAACAACACGTGAGCACGTGCTTGCACGTAGACACACCTGCGTGCACACAGTCACACTCACTTGCGCATGCGTACATACAAGGCAGCTGCCCTTAGGCTTAACTGCTTTCCGATCCTTGCATCGAGGAGAGGCATCTGTCAACACCTGTAGCCTTTAATTCCCACCTGCGTTACTTTCATGAAGGTTCGACTTCAGGATCTGAAAGCTGAAAATCTGACATTTTTACTTTGGGAGCGGGTAGGCGCGCCAACTGCCATCAGCATCCAGTTAGCAGCAGAAAAATAAAGGGAAAGGATTGGGGTGGGGGTGGTGGGAACAGAGGGGGAAGCAGCTCATTCATGCCAAGAGGCAGAAATCACAAGCAAACTACAAGAGAATTACAAAGCGGAAAAATTGCAGTGAAAAAAAACTCTTTTGAAGAGGAACTTTGCCAGACAGGCTGATACTGACAAAAAGCTAAGCCATTTCATCTAAACTTAAAAGTGAAAATTAAAACAAGAGGAAAGGGCTTGAGAAGGGAGGTGATTGCCCAGCCCCTGACGCCTGAGCAGACACCTTTGACACCCAGGTTACTATTTCTAGAAGGGAGTAAGGACCCCTCCCATTCCATGTGGGGCTCGTGCTTCCTTCCACGCCAGGCACGAGGCCTCGCCCACCCGGGCCCAGGACCCAGCTAGCGCTGGTGTTCCACCTGCTGGGATCTGCCTCACCTTCCCAGGCCCTCTGTTTCTACCTCCAACCCCACACTAATTATTGATCGAGAAGCTAGTCTCCAGCCCAAATATTCACACATCATGATTCAGGAACATAGCTCAGTGACAAACCCCCATGGACCTCACCCAGACAAATTCTTTATATTCCAAAATCACTTTGTACTCTGAAAGGCATGTCCTGGAAATCTTTCACAGAATCATAATTTCTGTAGAAATCTGCATATTCGAGGCCCTCTGCCTTCTGAGAAGCTCCTGCTCAGACTCCCGGATTCCACCTGTGCCTTGTTCTGACCCTGGCAACAGCGGCCTTGTTCTCCAGCTAAAGACCCTTCTCTGGTTGAGTGACTGACTACCTGCCTCTTCTACAGATGAAAATTTCAAGTGCGGAAAGGTAAACAGCACGCTCCTGATCTTATAAGAGAGGAAACTATGGCGTATATTTTAATCAGGCAATCTAGCCATAAGGCTCAAAACCATTCAGACAGTATGTGTTGATTAAAGTACCATTTTCACCACAAAGATGCAAAAACACAGGGTTGAAACTTACAGAAATATAAGAAAAAAATAAAACACAATCAGATTAGGAGACTTTTAGAATCCTTTTGCCCAGAGTTGGACAGATATGTAAAAATGAATGGGAACATAGATTCAAAACAATATATTCCCAAGTTTTGTTTTAAATGTTACAAATAATTACATACCCAAATGAAAAATACACACACAAACTTTTTAATATAAACTTTTTAAATGTGCATGGAACATTTTGCAAAATGTTGGCTAAAAACAGCATCAAAAAGTAAAAATTTTATAGGGCCAGTCTTNGGAGAAATGAGTAGGACGAGCCTAATTCCTAGAGTGGGTTCTGTTCTAATCAGCGTCTCGAGCTCCAGTTTGCATCTTGACTGATGAGCAGGTGAGCCTAGGGGCTCTGTTCACAAACCAGGGAAGGTGCGGGGGAGAGAGGAGAGGAAGAGAGGAGGCATCAAACCAACCTAGGAGACAAGCCGTCAGTCTTTATCAGGCCAGCCTTGGAGTGGCAATGTAACCCTGTTCCAAAGCTGGGACCCGCGGGGAGCAGCAGGCCCACTTCGAAAGGGCTGAGAACCAGCCACTGCTTCGGAAACAACACGTGAGCACGTGCTTGCACGTAGACACACCTGCGTGCACACAGTCACACTCACTTGCGCATGCGTACATACAAGGCAGCTGCCCTTAGGCTTAACTGCTTTCCGATCCTTGCATCGAGGAGAGGCATCTGTCAACACCTGTAGCCTTTAATTCCCACCTGCGTTACTTTCATGAAGGTTCGACTTCAGGATCTGAAAGCTGAAAATCTGACATTTTTACTTTGGGAGCGGGTAGGCGCGCCAACTGCCATCAGCATCCAGTTAGCAGCAGAAAAATAAAGGGAAAGGATTGGGGTGGGGGTGGTGGGAACAGAGGGGGAAGCAGCTCATTCATGCCAAGAGGCAGAAATCACAAGCAAACTACAAGAGAATTACAAAGCGGAAAAATTGCAGTGAAAAAAAACTCTTTTGAAGAGGAACTTTGCCAGACAGGCTGATACTGACAAAAAGCTAAGCCATTTCATCTAAACTTAAAAGTGAAAATTAAAACAAGAGGAAAGGGCTTGAGAAGGGAGGTGATTGCCCAGCCCCTGACGCCTGAGCAGACACCTTTGACACCCAGGTTACTATTTCTAGAAGGGAGTAAGGACCCCTCCCATTCCATGTGGGGCTCGTGCTTCCTTCCACGCCAGGCACGAGGCCTCGCCCACCCGGGCCCAGGACCCAGCTAGCGCTGGTGTTCCACCTGCTGGGATCTGCCTCACCTTCCCAGGCCCTCTGTTTCTACCTCCAACCCCACACTAATTATTGATCGAGAAGCTAGTCTCCAGCCCAAATATTCACACATCATGATTCAGGAACATAGCTCAGTGACAAACCCCCATGGACCTCACCCAGACAAATTCTTTATATTCCAAAATCACTTTGTACTCTGAAAGGCATGTCCTGGAAATCTTTCACAGAATCATAATTTCTGTAGAAATCTGCATATTCGAGGCCCTCTGCCTTCTGAGAAGCTCCTGCTCAGACTCCCGGATTCCACCTGTGCCTTGTTCTGACCCTGGCAACAGCGGCCTTGTTCTCCAGCTAAAGACCCTTCTCTGGTTGAGTGACTGACTACCTGCCTCTTCTACAGATGAAAATTTCAAGTGCGGAAAGGTAAACAGCACGCTCCTGATCTTATAAGAGAGGAAACTATGGCGTATATTTTAATCAGGCAATCTAGCCATAAGGCTCAAAACCATTCAGACAGTATGTGTTGATTAAAGTACCATTTTCACCACAAAGATGCAAAAACACAGGGTTGAAACTTACAGAAATATAAGAAAAAAATAAAACACAATCAGATTAGAAGACTTTTAGAATCCTTTTGCCCAGAGTTGGACAGATATGTAAAAATGAATGGGAACATAGATTCAAAACAATATATTCCCAAGTTTTGTTTTAAATGTTACAAATAATTACATACCCAAATGAAAAATACACACACAAACTTTTTAATATAAACTTTTTAAATGTGCATGGAACATTTTGCAAAATGTTGGCTAAAAACAGCATCAAAAAGTAAAAATTTTATAGGGCCAGTCTTTAGACCTCACAATAACATCTGACATGTTAGAGACTTAAAAAAAACTAGTAGTATTAGTTTTAATAATATATTATATATATATCATATAACTTAATATATTCATATTAGGAAAAATATGGGTGGGTATTTTTAAACTGTTAGCATGGGGAAGGCACCAAAACAGGAGAGGCAAAACCATAAAGAAAAGTATTTACACATATTTCTAAATTTTAAACAATCCTCAGTTAAAAATAAGCCATAAATAAAACAAAAGACAACCAATAAAGCAGAGCTTTAAAAAAGAGTATTTAACTGTCTTCTTGTAAAAAGAATGTTCTTACAGTTTGGGTCAGCTATTCCCTGCTTCTGAATCAGCAGAGAAGCTAGTTTAAAATGTGGATTCCAGACTCCCATCCCGTAGAGAATCGGAATCTTTGTGGCTGAGATCAGGAAATCAGGAATATGAATTTCAAAATTTCCCTAGTGTGTGTTGGTCTCTCAGTTGTATCCAGCTCTTCGGGATTCCACGGACTATAGCCCTCCAGGCTCCTCTGTCTGTGGAACTCTCCAGGCAAGAATACTGGAGTGGGTAGCCATTCCCTTCTCCAGGGGATCTTCCCCACCCAGGGGATCAAACCCAAGTCTCCTGCATGGCAGGTGAATTCTTCACCATCTTAGCCACCAAGGAAGCCCTGGACAAGTAGAAAAAACCAGTGCAAAATCGAGTCAGGATAAAAACCTTAAGCGCGTTATTCACACCCCTTTTTTTCCCCCTAGCCTTTCAAGCTTTTCCTCCTAATCATTCATTCAGCAAACATCTGAGCACTGTGGGCCCAGCCAACAAAGCGGAACGTATTGTTTACATATGAGCTGACCTTATTTTATCTTTGTGTGAAAGAGCTGAAGCCCTGCTTCTAAATCACAACAGCTCAGGCGGTAGGTACCTTGGCTCTGTCACTGCGGGAGTGTTTTTGAGAAAGATTTAATGAAAAATTATGTCACCGGGCATGGAGCTTCTGCACAACTGGATCATCCACTAGCACCATGTAGGTTCACCTGGGCACAGCGGCCCCAGGGACCAGGCCGCGCGGCCGCTGCCTCGTGGACCACCTCGCCTGACAAAGCAGGAGTGAATTTTTAACACAAGACTGGATGCACTGCACTTGGATCTCATGTACGATGAGATTCCATCTGCCTTGGAAGACCAGGTCATTACATTCCGGGAGCAAGAACTGAGACCTTTCTAACAAGGGTTAATGCAGGCACTCCTGAACGCCTGTTCACTCGAGTTTCCAAGGCCACTGGCTAAGAACTTCAACTACTACTGCTTTAAACTGTAAAACGTCAAGACCCATCTTAATGCTCACAGTTCACTTTCATTCTTGCCATGGACAACACAGGGAACTTACCTGGGAATCCTTGAGATGGGCGGAGCCTTGAATCACGTCTTTGCTTTACACTAAAACCTTGAACATACCCATCAAATCACACTGAAGAGAATACTGGCTAAAGCCCGAGGGCAAAAGTGTGTGGGCAGCCTGGTGCCCACCAGGATGAAGAGAGATGGAAAGCTGGCCTGTGGAGACCAGGGAAGCAGTTAGGATCAGAGTCAGGCCCCTAGGCTCAGGTTTTCTGCCCCTAAATATCCAACTGAATCCGCCTGGAGAAGGCAAGGTACCCCACTCCAGAATTCTTGCCTGGGAAATCCATGGGCAGAGGAACCTGGTGGGCTACAGTCCATGGGGTCACATGAGTCAGACACAACTTAGCAACTAAACAACACAAATCCAGTGAAATCACACCTTAAACTCCACTGTCCCTGGATCAAAGCATCCTTTACTTTTCCCTACAGGCTACATGGCATAGAGGAAAGAGGTGTGATCTGGCAGGAAGATGGCTGGTTCGACCTGTGGTTTTCAAACATTTGCTACATCGGAATCACCTGCAAGTTTATTAAGAACACAAGTTCCTGGGCCCCTCCCACAGATTCGGGAGGTCTGGGTGGAGCCAGAGAATTCCAGCAAGTTCCCAGGGATGCTGATGCTGCAGGCGGGACCACACTTTGAGAGCACTGGTCCTCACTCTGCGACCTTGGCCACGGCACTCATCCACTCAGAGCCCCAAGTCCTGCATCTGCAAAGGCAGAAAGCTGGCTCGTTCTCTTCTGAACTGTTGTTCCACCATCCCTGTGCCTCAAGGTCCGAGTGGGTATAAAACAAGAACTTCCCAGCGTCCACATCACTTTTCCAAATGCAGACAGTGAATCGGATCCCGTGCTCATATTACTCTTTATCAGCGGTTTAGTTAATTGGCAACAAAGCCGACAAGATAGAACTTAAAACAAGAGCCAGTGTTTGCTCTTTTCTTGGAGGTGCTGTGGCAATATGATCTGGCAAGGTTCTCACATGTGGTCAGCTGGACCACATTCTGTGATATGGATAGAGCACTGTGGACACATTTACTCATTCTACGGTTAAAGAAAAGAGAATTTACATAAACCCAGCTAAATTTGAAAGAATTTGGCTTTGGTTCCAAAACTAAGTCTTATTTCTAAGAATTCACTCATTTCTTAAAATATATATATAGATATATATTTTTTAATGAGCACCAAACTTGCTAGGCACTGTATGCTAAATGCTAAAAATACATAGGAGGGGACTTCCCTAGTGGTCCAGTGGTTAAGAATATGCCTGCCAACGTGGGGGACACAGGTTCGATCCCTGGGCCCAGAAGATTTCACGCGCTACAGGGCAACTAAGCCCCCATGTGCCCCAACTACTGAAGCCCACACGCTTAGAACCCATTCTCTGCAACAAGGGAAGCCAAGGAGGGGCCCAGGGGCAGCAATGAAGACCCAGCACAGCCAGAAATAAAAGCAAATAAAATGAAAAATTTTTTTTAATTTAATACATAGGAGGTACAGGACAAGATCTCTCATTTGATGGGGGTATGGAAAATGTGCCAAGAAACAATAAGGTATTTACAAAAATGAACACACAACTTCAGCTGTGCTGAGAGTCTCGTGTTAAGAAGAAAGCAGAATGTGACCCAGCTAGAGATTTCCCAACACAAAATGTCCATGAACTGGTGAATGGATAAACAAATTGTGTGATATATCCACACAACGGGATACTATCTGGCAATAAAAAGAACACAACATTGATACGTGCCATGTGGGTGAACCTCAGAAATAACACGCTAAGTGAAAGAAACCAGATGCAAAAAGATTACACGTTTTATGATTTCATGTATATCAAGTGTCCAGAGAAGAGAAATTTATAGAGAGAAAAGCGGATAAGAACTTCTCTGGCAGTCCACCATTTAGGGATCCATGTTTCCACTGCAGGGGGCACAGGTTTGCTCGCTGGTTGGGAAACTAAGGCCCCACATGCTAAAAATAAACCAAGAAACAGGCAGGCAAGTGACTGTTTGGAGCTGAGGATGAAAACATATTAACTATACTCTGGCTAGAGGGAATTATTTTGGTGATAGGAATGTTCTCAAACTGGATTTTGATGATAGTTGCACACTATAAATTAGCTACATATTCTTGAATTGTATGTTTGCAATGGGTAAATTTTATAGTGTTCAAACTCTACTTTAATAAAAGTGTTTTTAAAACTTCAGCAATCCTGGCAATATCCTAGACCAGGGCGGTGTCAGAATTACTGCCAGGGTACAATTGACAAGACCTGATAAGGGCCTGGGAATTTCATCTGGGGGCTATTTACACTTTAGAAGCCTTTACAACTTCTGGGAGGTGTTGAGTGGCAAATGGATGAATGGATCTGGAGTCCAGATAGGGATTAAAGATGAATAATCTGACAATAAGTAGCCAAGAGAGCTAAAGACACAATTGAGACTGCACAGAAAGAGAAGACAGGGAGGAGAAGGCCCAGCATCAAGACGTGAGGAACTCTTAACATTAAACAGGAAAAGAGATGAAGAGAACAAGACGGAGAGACAGGAGGAAAACCAGAACCCCAGGAAGAGAACATTCACGAAGGCAGGAGTGATCGGCCGTGTCAAGTGCTAACAAGATGTCAGTAAGGTAAGGACAGAAACATGTCTTCTCTGTGACCACACACGGATCTATTTGTATATTTCAAGCCTCAAGGATTCCCATGACCCTGACTTTACCATAAAGCAAATCAGTTCATGTTGGCATGCAAGCCCAAGGGAGACAGGAAAAGAACTTCTCTTTTCCTGCAAACATGTACTGTCTAAGTCCACCAGCTGCTTCCCGATACTCATGTTCCATTTTCACTGGGGTCAGTGGAAAGACAGATCTCTGGGTTGAAACCAAGGGTTACAACCTCGGCTCTGGCTCAATTAGCTCGTGGTCTGAAAGCAGATGTAGCGGTGACAGCTGACTATCCTACCTATAAGATAATCACTTTCTCTCTCAAATCAAGAGAACTCCAGTTGTTATCTGAGCCAATACACAGTGCCAGAATACATTTCCTGATCTTTCTTTAAGCTAGATGTGGCTGTCTGACTAAGTTCTAGCTCATGAATAATAGTGATGGATTAGACTCCTTCCCCTCCTCTACTTGCTTTGTTGGAAGGCAGACATAGTGGCTGGAACTCCAACGCTCTTTGTGAACTTTAAGGACATGGCCACACCCTAGGGATGGTGAAGGAGAAAGTTAAAAAGAGCATGAGCCTCTGAAATCTGTGGATCCCCCACACCAATCCTGAAACAACTAAGCAAAAAAAAAATCACGTACGTACGATGGAATATTATTCAGCCATAAAAAGAATAAAATTATGCCATCTGCAGCAACATGGTCATACTAAGAAAGAGCAGTGAATCAGACAGAGACAAATCACACGGTGTCACTTCTACTGTGGGATCTCAGAAAAGACACAGATGAACTCATTTACAAAACAGAAACAGAACTACAGACACAGAAAATAAATTTAAGGCTTCCAGAGGGAAAAGGTGGAGGGGGAAGGGTAAGTTAGGAATTTGGGGTTAACAGATACACACTACCATATATAGAATATAATCGACAAGGATCTGCTGTATAATAGCACAAGGAACTGTATTCAATATTTTGCAATAACTCAGATGGGAAAAGAATCTGAAAAATAATATAGATGTATGTACAACTGGATCACTTTGCTGTACACCTGAAACTAACGCAACATTGTAAACCAACTACACTTCAATAAAATAGATAAATAAAGACTAAACAAGAAGGATCTTAAGGTTAACCAAAACAAAAACACCCGCCTACCCTCTCTGAGGTAGGTATCATTACTACCCCTTACTAACCATAAGGAAACAGAGAGGGTCCCTCTCTCAACCAGAGTCACACAGCCCATCAGCAGAGATGATGTGAGCCCAGGCAGTACTCCCCTAACCCCTGCACCACCCTGCCTGTCTCAGCCTTCCAGCGCCTTCTGAGCAGAGGTGTGGGGTAGGAGGGACACGCTGCTCAGGAAATGCTGACTATTCAGACTTCACGTCAAAGGTGGGATGTCCGGCTTCCCTGGCGGTCCACTGGTTATGAATCTGGCTTGCAATGCAGGGGACACGGGTTTGATTCCTGGTCCGGGAATACCCCTACATGCCGTGCAGCAGCTAAGCCCATGAGCTACAATTACCGGAGCCCGAGCACCGACGGCCCGTGCTCCCCAAGCAGAGAAGCCACAGCGACAAAAGGCCTGAGCAGCGCAACTGGAGAGTAGCCCCCTCTTGCCACAACTAGAGAAAGCCCACGCGCAGCAACAAAGCCCAGTGCAGGCAAAGACGGGATGTCTGCTCAGACCAGTGAGCTGCCTGGGGCCAAGTTCTCCCAGGATTCTGCAGGCAGCTAACACCTAGGAGATGGGAAGGAGAGAAGATGAAAGTGCTAAAATCTAAATGGGGCGGTCCACAGAATTCTCACCAGGCTGATGGGTTTCACCCGGGAGAGATCACGCCTCCTGCTTCTTCCGGCCACCCACTCTCTCCCTGGGTCCTCCACACCTGCTGTGATCCTGCTTACACCCAGCTTTAGTCTATAGCTTGCTTACCTTCCCCAGCATGAGATCCCAAGGCTCCCAGCCCTGCAGGGAACCGAACACTCAGCAGGAGCATCGTAGTCGCCTGCGGATCTCAGGGCAGGGGAAGGACAGGACCAGCCTGGCAACTAGCCCCAGGCACTCATGCAGGAAGCAGCTCACGCGACCAACGGGCAGCTCAGATCTGGCTGCCGCCAAGGGCCCTGGAAAAACACATCCCAAAGGGAAGTCGCGCGCTGGCTAGCTCTACCTGGCATGTCATTAGACTAACGTGAAACGGTCCAGCGTGCCCAAACAAGAGTAAAGTCTCCAACACATGCTCCAAGGCCTCCCAGCAACACGAGCCACCATGAGCACAACATCAAGGGCAAAATAAAGCCACGAGGTCACCAGGTCCTCCTGGGAGTTGTGAGCACAGTATCCTCTCTGGGGACACAGTCCCAAGCGGGGGACACAAAGGCCCAATTGTCCACACATGCCCACTCTCCACACGCGCTCTCTCAGGGAGCCTGAGTCAATATCATTTCCCACCTGGTCTGACCTTGTCAAGATCTGCGCCGGAAGTCACCGGTGTTCTGCCAAGGAGCTCAAGGAAACATGGAACCTCCCCGATTTTCTGGGGAAGAGGCAGTGTCGGTGCCAACAGCCAGTCAACGTGCATGCTCTTTGTGACCCCATGGACTATAACCCACCCGACTCCTCTGTCCATGGGATTCTCCAGGCAATATAGTGAGTCGGTTGCTGTTTCCTTCCCCAGGGGATCTTCCCAACCCAGGCATCAAACCCACGTCTCCTGCATTACAGGCAGTTTTTTTTTTACTCACTGAGCTATCGGGGTGAGTGGACAGAATTCCCAGTTTGAAGTTTTTCTCAAAAGAATTTTTCTAGAGGCCACTGCCAACATGTCTACAGTGGCCCAAAAACAAAAATACATGCAACAAAGGAACCAGGTTAGGAAAGTATGTATCTCGCACGGCTTTTCTAAGAATTAAACAAGTTATTTTCTGTAAAATGCTGAGAACAGTGTCTGACATATAGCTAGCAACATATATATTACATATAGAAATTACATATACATAGTTATTTCTCAAATAATATATTAAGGCAATACTTAGCAACTGCCTTCAAAAATTGTGGTCTTATTTTTTTCATTTTACAATTAAGGAAAGAGCTTTTATTGTTTTTATTGTCAGAAACAGCAGGTTATGGAATTTAATTTACTCTGTTCTATTTGCTAACAGCTCTGTGACATAGATATTATTTCTATTCTACCTAAAAGAAGCATTCCCAGGTGGCACAGTGGTAAAGAATCCGCCTGCCAATACAGGAGACACCAGAGACGTTAGTTTGACCCCTGGGAAAGGAAGATCCCCTGGAGAAGGAAATGGCAACCCACTCCAGTGTTCTTACATGGAGAATCCTGTGATCTCGTACTGGATACACACAAGTCACGTGACGACAGCAAACCTGTCCGTGTCAGAGCACACGGCATCCCATAAAGAGCACCCCATCCCACAGCCTCCTGGCTGCTCATCTCAATAGTGAGATTAAGGCCTAATGAGAGGAGAGCATGGGGACTGCTGCTGCTGCTGAGTCGCTTCAGTCGTGTCCGACTCTGTGCGACCCCAGAGACGGCAGCCCACCAGGCTCCCCCATCCCTGGGATTCTCCAGGCAAGAACACTGGAGTGGGTTGCCATTTCCTTCTCCA
>NIZD01201201.1:0-21494 GCA_003182575.1 Pseudois nayaur | reverse complement strand
CATTGTTCTTTCTGTCCAAGGGACCCACAAAAGTCTATGAAAAGTGAAAGTGAAAGTTAAATCGCTCAGTCGTGTCCGACTTTTTGCGACCCGGTGGACTGTAGCCCACCAGGCTCTTCCATCCATGGGATTCTCCAGGTAAGAATACTGGAGTGGGTTGCTATTTCCTTCTCCAGGGGATCTTCCCAACCCAGGGATTGAACCTGGGTCTCCCACATTTAAGGCAGACACTTTAACCTCTGAGCTACACACACACACACACACACACACACACACACACACACACACACGCCTCTTTGGAATGGTTCCTCAGAGTTATCTGAGAGGCTATCTCCTGGGCTATCATCTGCTGTAAGGCACTGAATAAAACTCGACTCATAGCTCTAACGTGCATGTTTTTAGTTGACATATATTGTGAAATGATTAATAGAATAAGGTTAGTTAACACTTTACATCACCTGTGTTTGTGTGCGTGCATATGTGTGGTGAGAGCATTTAAGATTTACTCTCTTAGCAACTTTCAAATGTATAATACAATACCGTTAACTATAGTCATCATGCTGTGTATTAGATCCCCAAAAGTTACTTATATAGAGTTTGTGCTCTTAGACCAGTTCCCTGCTCTTGGCAACCACCATTCTGTGTTCTGTTTCTCTGAGTTTGTTTGTATATTCCACATATAAGTGAGGTCATATGATGTTTATCATCTTTATCTGACTTTTCTTAGCATTATGCCCTCAAAGTTCATCCACATTGTTGCAGATGGCAGAATCTCCTTTTTTATAGCCAAATAATATTCCATTTTATCTTCTGACAAGACATTTTGGTTAATTGCTCTAATAAATATGGGAATGCATATATCTTTTTGAGATAGTAGTTTTATTTCTTTCAGATAGATACCCACAAGTAGAATTGCTAGATCATATGGTAATTTTAGTTTCATAACCGCAATACAGTCTAGTATAGTAGTTTCATCAATTTATATTCCTAGCACAGTACATAGGGGTTTCTTTTTTTCCAAACTCTCTCTAACATTTGTTATTTCTTGTTTTTTGATAGAATCCAGTTTAACACTTATGAGGTGATATGTCTTTATGGCTTTCATTTACATTTCTCTGGTTATTAATGATGTTCAATATTGTATTATGTTCTTGTTGCTATTTGCATATCTTCTTTATTAAATGTCTAGGTTGTCTGCTCATTTTTTTTAACCAGAATATTTGGTTTTTGCTTAAATATTTAAGTTTTATGAGTTCTTTAAATATTTTAGGTTTTAACCCCTTAAGTGATGGATGGTTTGCAAAAAAAGTAGGTCCTCCTATTTTTTCAGTTGCCTCTTCATTTTGTTGATTGTTTCTTTTGCTTTGCAGAAGCTTTAAAATTTGACATAGTCCCACTGGTTGGTTTTTACTTTCATTGCTTTATTTTTACTTATGTTGCTTATGCTTTGTTATTATGTGCAAATAGTCATATTTTGTTATTATGTGCAAATAATCATATTTCCTATATTTTCCTTTGAGAGTTTTGCAGTTTCAGGTTTTAATCTGTTTCAAGGTATTTTTGTTATTGGTGTAAGATAGGGGTCTTATTTTACATTTGAATATCCAGTTATCCCAACATCATTTATTAATGACTGCCTTTTCCACATTGGGTCTTCTTGGCTCTTTTTTTAAAAGTCAATATCAACTGATTTAATACCTGTGGGTTTATTTCTGAGGTTTTTATTCTATTCTATTGGTCCATGTATCTGTTTTTAATGCCAGTATCATACTCTTTTTGTTACTATAGTTTTATAATACAGTTCAAAATCTGAATGTTTGATCTCTCTGGATTTGTTCTTATCTCAGGATTGCTTTGGCTGTTTGGAGTCTGTTGTGGTTCCATAAAAATTTTAGTATTTATTTTCCTATGTGTGTGAGAAATTTCAATGGAATTTTAATAAGGATTTATTTGAATCTATAGTTGACTTTGGATAGTATGGACATTTTAATAATATTCATTACTTTGATTGTGCTGGCATCTTACTGAGTATCAAGTATCAATATACACATCATTTCTTTATCCCATTTATTTATTTACCTATTTCTTACTGGCACTATATCTAGCTTTGAGCTAAACTTCTTTACTGTATATTCTAACTGGTTGGATGAGTCACATATCTGTTTTTATCAAAATTGCTTAATGCATATGTAAACACATATTCAATATGAATATTAGAATTATTTTACTGAGTTTTACAGACATAGTCCAACTTTAATTAGAGTAGTATTGAATTTTTAGATTTGGAAAAAATAGTTATATGCTTTCATATATGCATAGAACATTTTCCCACATATTTAAATCTTATTTTGTGTCTTTTAATAAAACATATAAATTTTTTCCAAAAGTTCTTATACATCTTTTGAATGAATTGATTCCCAAATATGCAATAATTTTGTTAATAATGAGACTGATGCTGTATATTCCATTTTACTTTCCAGTTTGGGCTCAAACAGTGCTTCCCTGACAAAAGAGAAGAGAGACATATACAGAAGGATAGGATAGGCAGAGACACCCCTTGCCCAGTACCCCACTTCAGATATGGTGACCACACAATTGGGAGAAACCCCTAAGATACAGAATTCTCCCATGAAAAGCTAAGGGATTGTACCCACATCAGGCACCCTGACTCTGGAGACTGGCACAGTGTGACAAGCTCTGAAAACCCCTTCTTTTGAAAATCAACAGGGATTAAAGTCAGGAGAATTACAGAAATGTAGGGAACAGAAAGCTTGCTTAAAGAGCTCAAGAGCAAACCTGCTTGCCCTGAGGTCCAGTGCAAAAGCAACAAATTTAAAAGCACCTAGATCATAAGTGAGATCGCACCCTACTCCAGTACTCTTGCCTGGAAAATCCCAAGGACGGAGAAGCCTGGTGAGCTGCAGTCCATGGGGTCGCTAAAAGTCGGACATGACTGAAAGACTTCACTTTCACTTTTCACTTTCATAAATTGGAGAAGGAAATGGCAACCCACTCCAGTGTTCTTGCCTGGAGAATCCCAGGGACAGGGGAGCCTGGTGGGCTGCCGTCCATGGGGTCGCACAGAGTCAGACACAACTGAAGTGACTTAGCAGCAGCAGCAGACCGTAAGTGAAGAAAACCTACTTAACCAATTTTAAATAATTTTCCCAAGGCAGAAATCTGCAGGGTCTTTATGTAAGGATAGGCGAGCTGGTGGACACCACTAGTGCAAACTCAAATCCTAACTTGCTAGTGATGGAACTGACAGGCACCATTTTGGGTGCCCCCTGTCTAGTCTGCTAGCACTGGAGGGTGGAGTAACAGGGCTGGGTGAATACTCTGCCTACTAGCCTACCCTGCATAGCTCCCGAGCTGCAACCAGGCCAGGAGAACTCCCCAAGTGCCATTCTCCTAGTGCAGCAGCTGAGTTGCATCTGGGCCAGTCAAGCATCTTGAGCCCCACCCAGTTTGCACAGAGACTGAACTGTAGCTGGGATGGGTGAGCAACATGAGCCCTATACTGTCCCCTCAACACATATGCACAGCAGCTATTGGGAGCTCACAGTCCCCATGAAGGATACTCATAGAGTGCCTGGCTTTGGTGGCCTTAGGAGACTGCACTTCTGGGCCACGTAGAACAGTTTCTACACTAGACCACTGTTTCAGGATTGAGGAAGGTAGGCATTTTGTCCGATACATATAAAAAACACAGACAGACAGGTAAAATGAGGAGACAGAGAAATATGTTCCAAAGCAAAAAATGAGGCAAATCAGAAAAAGACCATAATGAAACAAAGATTATAACAAACAAGTAACCTACCTGATAAAAAGTTCAAAAGTTATGGTGTTAAAAATGCTCATTGATCTTGAGAGAGGAATGGATGAACACAGTGAGAACTTCAAAAAAGAGATAGAAAATATCAGAAGGTACCAAACAGAAGTTATAACTAAACTTAAACAAGTCCAATAGGAGTTTCATAGCAGAACGGATGAAATAGAGGTGACTGCTGCTGCTGCTAAGTCGCTTCAGTCGTGTCCGACTCTGTGCGACCCCATAGACGGCAGCCCACCAGGCTCCCCTGTCCCTGGGATTCTCCAGGCAAGAACACTGGAGTGGGTTGCCATTTCCTTCTCCAATGTATGAAAGTGAAAACTGAAAGTGAAGTCGCTCAGTTGTGTCTGACTCTTAGCGACCCCATGGACTATGGCCCACCAGGCTCTTCCATCCATGGGATTTTCCAGGCAAGAGTGCTGCAGTAGGGTGTCATTGCCTTCTCCGAAATAGAGGCACGAATCAGCAAACTGAAAGACAAAACAGTTAGAAAATTCCCGGCTTGTTAAGTTGGTTCAGCCATATTCCACTCTTGTGACCCTATAGACTGTAGCCCTCCAGGCTCCTCTGTCTATGGAATTCTCCAGTCAGGAATGCTGGAGTGGATTACCATGCCCTCCTCCAGGGGATTTTCTTGACCCAGGGGTCAAACACATGATGCTCTGGGTCCTGCATTGCAGGTGGATTATTTACCGCTGAGACACAGGGAAGCCCCCCAAAACCCTGGACAGAGTAACAACTGTCTCTTATACACATCTAGATGTGTATAAGAGACAGTTGTTACTCTGTCCAGGGTTTTGGGGGGCTTCCCTGTGTCTCAGCGGTAAATAATCCACCTGCAATGCAGGACCCAGAGCCTGTCTCTTATACACATCTAGATGTGTATAAGAGACAGTTGTTACTCTGTCCAGGGTTTTGGGGGGCTTCCCTGTGTCTCAGCGGTAAATAATCCACCTGCAATGCAGGACCCAGAGCCTGTCTCTTATACACATCTAGATGTGTATAAGAGACAGTTGTTACTCTGTCCAGGGTTTTGGGGGGCTTCCCTGTGTCTCAGCGGTAAATAATCCACCTGCAATGCAGGACCCAGAGCCTGTCTCTTATACACATCTAGATGTGTATAAGAGACAGTTGTTACTCTGTCCAGGGTTTTGGGGGGCTTCCCTGTGTCTCAGCGGTAAATAATCCACCTGCAATGCAGGACCCAGAGCCTGTCTCTTATACACATCTAGATGTGTATAAGAGACAGTTGTTACTCTGTCCAGGGTTTTGGGGGGCTTCCCTGTGTCTCAGCGGTAAATAATCCACCTGCAATGCAGGACCCAGAGCCTGTCTCTTATACACATCTAGATGTGTATAAGAGACAGAAATGAAAGAGCCAAAAAATTGGATAACCTATCATCTAAAAACATGCTTCTTTCTTAGCACTGTCTGTATGTATAAGTACCCTTCTCATGTACCAGTTGAATATATTTGATGATGGCAATGATTATCATTATTATTATTAATGATTCATTTTATTATTTTCCTCCTTTTGCTATCTTTGGGCTTAGTTTGTTCTTCCTTTACTGATTCCTGTACATGCCAAATCAGGTTGCTTATTTTTTACCTTTCTTTTCTTTTAATGTAGGTGCTACTGCTATAAACTTTGGAGTCCAGACACATGGCTGCTGCAAGGTCTGCAGTGCGGTCCATAATTGGATGGCCTGTTACTAAGGTCTAAGGCGGGGCGGGAGGGGGGGCGGATTTTGTCTGGCCCATTAGAACTGGACATGGAACAACAGACTGGTTACAAATAGGGAAACGAGTACATCAAGGCTGTATATTGTCACCCTGCCTATTTAACTTATATGCCTGTCTCTTATACACATCTAGATGTGTATAAGAGACAGAGATAAGACCATAATCCAAGAGCCTGAAGCAAACTCTCATCTCAGTGCCAGCCCAACAGACCAAGATCCTGAAGGCAGTTGTATTCACTAGTTCAGTTCAGTCCCTGAGTTGTGTCCGACTCTTTGCAATCCCACGGACTACAGCATACCAGGCCTCCCCGTCCATCACCAACTGCCAGAGTCCACCCAAACCCCTGTCTCTTATACACATCTAGATGTGTATAAGAGACAGAGATAAGACCATAATCCAAGAGCCTGAAGCAAACTCTCATCTCAGTGCCAGCCCAACAGACCAAGATCCTGAAGGCAGTTGTATTCACTAGTTCAGTTCAGTCCCTGAGTTGTGTCCGACTCTTTGCAATCCCACGGACTACAGCATACCAGGCCTCCCCGTCCATCACCAACTGCCAGAGTCCACCCAAACCCCTGTCTCTTATACACATCTAGATGTGTATAAGAGACAGAGATAAGACCATAATCCAAGAGCCTGAAGCAAACTCTCATCTCAGTGCCAGCCCAACAGACCAAGATCCTGAAGGCAGTTGTATTCACTAGTTCAGTTCAGTCCCTGAGTTGTGTCCGACTCTTTGCAATCCCACGGACTACAGCATACCAGGCCTCCCCGTCCATCACCAACTGCCAGAGTCCACCCAAACCCCTGTCTCTTATACACATCTAGATGTGTATAAGAGACAGAGATAAGACCATAATCCAAGAGCCTGAAGCAAACTCTCATCTCAGTGCCAGCCCAACAGACCAAGATCCTGAAGGCAGTTGTATTCACTAGTTCAGTTCAGTCCCTGAGTTGTGTCCGACTCTTTGCAATCCCACGGACTACAGCATACCAGGCCTCCCCGTCCATCACCAACTGCCAGAGTCCACCCAAACCCCTGTCTCTTATACACATCTAGATGTGTATAAGAGACAGAGATAAGACCATAATCCAAGAGCCTGAAGCAAACTCTCATCTCAGTGCCAGCCCAACAGACCAAGATCCTGAAGGCAGTTGTATTCACTAGTTCAGTTCAGTCCCTGAGTTGTGTCCGACTCTTTGCAATCCCACGGACTACAGCATACCAGGCCTCCCCGTCCATCACCAACTGCCAGAGTCCACCCAAACCCCTGTCTCTTATACACATCTAGATGTGTATAAGAGACAGAGATAAGACCATAATCCAAGAGCCTGAAGCAAACTCTCATCTCAGTGCCAGCCCAACAGACCAAGATCCTGAAGGCAGTTGTATTCACTAGTTCAGTTCAGTCCCTGAGTTGTGTCCGACTCTTTGCAATCCCACGGACTACAGCATACCAGGCCTCCCCGTCCATCACCAACTGCCAGAGTCCACCCAAACCCCTGTCTCTTATACACATCTAGATGTGTATAAGAGACAGAGATAAGACCATAATCCAAGAGCCTGAAGCAAACTCTCATCTCAGTGCCAGCCCAACAGACCAAGATCCTGAAGGCAGTTGTATTCACTAGTTCAGTTCAGTCCCTGAGTTGTGTCCGACTCTTTGCAATCCCACGGACTACAGCATACCAGGCCTCCCCGTCCATCACCAACTGCCAGAGTCCACCCAAACCCCTGTCTCTTATACACATCTAGATGTGTATAAGAGACAGAGATAAGACCATAATCCAAGAGCCTGAAGCAAACTCTCATCTCAGTGCCAGCCCAACAGACCAAGATCCTGAAGGCAGTTGTATTCACTAGTTCAGTTCAGTCCCTGAGTTGTGTCCGACTCTTTGCAATCCCACGGACTACAGCATACCAGGCCTCCCCGTCCATCACCAACTGCCAGAGTCCACCCAAACCCCTGTCTCTTATACACATCTAGATGTGTATAAGAGACAGCACCGACTCAATGGACATGGGTTTGGGTGGACTCCGGCAGTTGGTGATGGACTGGGAGGCCTGGTATGCTGCAGTCCGTGGGATTACAAAGAGTCGGACACAATTCAGGGACTGAACTGAACTAGTGAATACAACTGCCTTCAGGATCTTGGTCTGTTGGGCTGGCACTGAGATGAGAGTTTGCTTCAGGCTCATGGATTATGGTCTTATCTTGTATGATGGTCTGTTATCTCGAATGTGGAGTGGTGTGGCTCCTTCTAAGTCCCTGGAAAGGCTTTGATAGGTCTCAAGATCAGTTCCTTGTGTGGGTAGGTTTGATCTTGGATCATAGCTGAGAGGTGCTAGAAATAATCTCTGCTTCAGGGTTCACAGAGGTACTGTGACCAGGGGCCCAGGTGGGAATTACTCTTGCTAGGTCCTTCAAACAATGATGCTGGTGACAGGACCAAGGCCAAATAGATCTGTAGCCAACAGTGGGGCAGAGCTATTTCTGGGTCTGTTGGCAGACATGATCAGTTAGTTAATCACATTGGCATAGACCGCCTCCTCAATACTACCTTACTGGTCATGGACTCCACTTGGATTTCACAATCTCCTCCCTCAATCCCTAAGCACCACAAAACACTTCTATCTGTGAATTGCTAAAAAATTACTTTTGCTGAAGGGACTATGTTCATGGAATTTCCTATTGTTTCCTCTTCCTGACATCCTGCCATATTTTCTTATATTATATTTGTAAAGTTGTTATATTTGTTAAGTTTTGCCCTCACAGAACAGGTTATGAATAGTATACATTTTTTTCTTAAATGTTGGATAAAATTTAGCATTAAAGTCATCTCAGTTTGCAGCCTTCTTTGAGGAGAGGTTTTTCAAATTATATATTTAACTTCTTAAACAATCAAAAGATTATCAAGATTTTCTTTCATATTTTTTTAAACACTCTGTTTAAAAAAGTTTAAGAAATTAAAACAAATTTTTGCAGCTGGAATGTTTCTCAGTTGTGATGTTCACAGAAATAAAGTGTTCTGCACAGATTATATCATATGACAGCAAAGGACAGTCATTCATTTTCATTTAGACTTTATATCTGCAAAGGGGACATGGTTCCTGAAACTGTCCCTTTTCCAAGCATGGTCTGCTGTGCGTGAGTCCTGCCTCTGAAAAAGGACTGTAATCAGAGCTTGGCTGACTTTTCTGACTTATTGTTCCTCATAAGGGCTCCTTAGTGTGATCATAGTTTGTTTTTTTAATTTTACTTTATAAGAATTTGTCCATTTTATCCAAGAGATTAAATCTATTGACTTAAAGTTGTTGATAACATTCTATCATTACTCTATTTTGGTATATAATATCTGTAGTAATGTGCCTATGATGTTAATAGTTTCTGATGTTTACTTATTGCTGGTTTTTGTTTTCTCTTTCTTATACTTCACCAGTCTTCCTATGAGTTTAGTACTTTTTAAACCTTTAAAAAAAATCAACCTTTCCACTTTATTTTTGTTTTCTCTGTTGCTTGACTGTTATTTCATTGTGTTCCAGTTTTAATTCTATTTTATTTACTTTTAATTTGTTCATGTTTTTCTTTCCCTTAAGACTGAAAACTAGATAACTAATTATCTAATTTTTTTCTCTTAGCACTATCTGCGTATTTATGTATTCCTCTGAAGTGCCAATCAAACATATTTGATGATTCAGAAGTTTTTTTCTTTTGGTGCTAGAATTTATTTTTCATTCTCCTTAGAAGTCTCATTTGTCTTTTGCAATCTCTTCACTTATTGTATTATGTATCTTCTTAAACATATGTATGACTATAATAATGTCTTTTCTGTGACCAATGAATGGCTCACTATAGGTCCACTTCTATTAGAATTTTGGAAATTGTGAATACAATTTCATACTTCTTTGCATATCTTTTTAAAAATTGTATTCTGCACATTGTAACTAAGAACAAATAAACTAAACAGTGACTCCAGAAGCAAAATATTATTGCAACACCCTCAATCCTAAAAGTGTAAGCCATTTCTCTTCTGTGGCATTAGACTGAGTTTTTGTTTCTTCCAAGAATTAATTTCACCTGGGGTTCAGCCACACCTTTAGTTGGATTTAGTTTGTCAAAACAGTGCCAGATCTCTTATGTTGCCATAACTGTGGCTTTGATTGTTCTGATGTCAGAATTTGAGCTAATAATGCTGTAGGACCACTGTTTTGGGTACTTTGGGTTCACCAGTAAATTAAAGCAGTACTCTGGAATCCAAGCCCCAGATGTTACATGGGGTTGTATAAATATTCTTTTTTACAGAACTTCCTCAAGTGCCTTTCTCTCACCAAATACCTGGGAGTGAAAGAGTGAATGGAAGAAACATTGACTTTAATAATGATTAGTCTTGCATTTGGTACTGTTTCACTTTCCAATCTATTATACCTGACAACAGTATTGATAAAGTTCATCTGATTCCTCTTAGTCTGGGTTGGTGTCCAGACCAGCTGCTTATCTTTGATATGAAAACTACTATATTATTCTCTGTTCATTGAGGAATATCTCATTCTTTCTTGCATTCAGTTCTTCAAGAGTTTCTTGAATGCACAACTCTTTGATATTCCATATTAATGTAGATTTTTTAATCCATTGATCTTTCCCCTTGTTGTTTTCAGAGGAGCAAAAACATCCTGCCCACTTCTTCAGACTGCAGTGGGATTCTCATTACACTGAAGAGTTTTATGCAGGTAAGCAACATGTTTACCTTGATATGCGTAAAATGAATAAAAAGAGGGAAGGAAGCTGGCAGAAAGAAATGTTAGAAGAGATGTGCTAGCTGTGGAGAGAAATTAATTTAGCTTAGACTTGGGTGGTGTCAGATACAAAGTACTGGATGAATTTGAGAGAATTATTTAATGGTAGCTTAGAAAGAACTTGTTTTCTGATGAGATGTTAGGGTGATAGAATAGCAAAATCGTGATTGGTATTCGGATGTTTTGGGCAGTGCATTGATCTCTAGAATGTAAATTCCAAGAAAGCAGGGATTTTCATTTGCTTTGTTCACTGATATATCACAAGTTCCTAGAATAATACCAGGTAAATAGTATGTGATCCATAAATACTGATGAATAACACTGAATAAAGAACAGAATGGGGCTATATGAAACATGGCTTCATTTATGTTGACTTCTGAAATTCAGCAAGCATCTAAGTGGAGATACATGGTAGGTACATCAATATACTATATATTTTAGAAGGAAAGCCCTAGGTGAAGACATTTGTGTTGCATAAATATTACTTAAGACTTTTTAGGTCAATAACATTGGCTACAATTAAATATTATGAGGTAACAAAAATATTGCCCAAGAAAGATCAGTATTATTGTATATCCTTTTGTTATCAATTCCTGTAGAGGTTAAGGTAAATGCCTTGAAATGTACATTTTGGAGTTTTGATGAATCATATGCATTCATGAAATCAAATATCTGAAATTGGAGAAGTTGTAGCATTAACTCATTTTGTGAGGGGACGTGTTTTATCAATGTATCAGTTTTGATTAGAAAGTCTAAAAATAGTCGGTTGGCTTTAGAGAATCTTGAAATATAAATCTACATTTCCTTTGTAATAAAAGATAAGATTGAAGTTGGATTTTAACATGATAATTTGGAGTTTACGAGGAATTCCATTTGCATTATTATTCTTTAAAAGTAGCAGATGATATTATACTACTTTCTATTCAACTGTCCTAGATTTAAAACTCTAAAGTCAGACATGTATTAAAATAACAAAAATCTTTCAAGTGACCTTATTATCAGCTGGAAAGGAGTAAGTGTGTATGTATATTATTACACTTCATACTAACTCATACTTACAGTTTCAAAAGTTTCTAGAGTTAATAATGAGTGAAATAAATAGATGCTGTTATTCTTTTGTCTTTGGGGAAAAGTGTTTTATCAAATTATTTTTAATGAATTTTATTTGTTCTGTAAGTTTGTTTTAATACTTTATTTACATATTTTCCATTTAAATTAAAATCTTAATCATGACTTTGCTTTGGTTGCAGACATATGCATTTTGTAAAGTAGTGTTTTGAATATTATTTAACTGCAGATGAGTGTGTGTATATGTGTAGAGAGATTCTATTTTTAAATATTTATATTTTATAGATAATTTAAATATAAATTATATTTTACAAATTATATAATTTATATAATTTATATTTATTTATAACATGAATAAATATATAATTGATAATTTAAATATAATATTTAATCATCACACTTATTTTTGAACAAACAGAAAAACAAATGATGGAATACTATATTTTATGTTTTAATTGGTTCACTTGTATAAGTGATATGTTTATGTTAATATAAAGTAAACAATGAAAAACTACTTTTAGCTATTGATATTACTCTCCAATAGATATACTCTGCTACCATTTCTTAAATTCTCCTGCTTTTATTTCCAATGTCAAATAAATTAAATTTATTTGATTAAATGGAAAAAATGTTTTACATTATATCTAGTTGTGAGCATTAATAGGACCTTTTTACAAATGACACTAGGGTTCTGAGTTTGATGCATAAAACTTCAGTATGTCAAGTATTCTTCTAAATGTCTTTATTTTACATTATAAATATTTTATATTATTTAATTTAATGATTTACAGAAATAGAGTATATTTCTATCACTGATCAATAAAATTCCTTCAAACCTGCTAAGTCTTTATTGGTGCATTATATACTTGCTGATATATTGTGTGGGATTTTGATTCATTTGGAAGTGTTTCCCAGTTAAAAGCAATGAGAACTTATGTTCCTTTTCATTACATGCAAGTATCAATTTTGACAATGATAAATTGACTACCTTATGAATTCTAAATACCACTTTTAGATTCTGTTCTCCTATATAACTATCTACTCCCCTAACCAAATGAACAATTTGCCTTTTATTCGATTTTCTTTTTCCTTACTGATATTATGTTACTTTAAAGATGGAATTCTGATAAGATTAGGGGCTAAAAATGAATGGGTAATACCTCACTTTTAAATCACAGCAACCCAAATATAATAAGTGCATTTTACTTTTACTACTTGGGAATATAGTATGTCTTTTGGCATGTTTGGCTTTATTATTATTTAACCAAAGAAGCTCCTTATTGAAAATGCTTACCGCAACATGATTACATTCGAACTTGAGAGAAAATGAACAAAATAACTGAGTCATATAAATGGTATTTGGGGATGTGATTAGTGTTGTGATGAAGAACAAAACAGGAAAGTGGCAATGGCAATGTGTGTGGGTGGGTAGAGGGCGGATTGTGTCTTTCAGCAGTATGTAAGTTTCCCATGGCTGTAACACATTATCCCAGATATGATCACTCAGAAACAACGAAAATCTATTCTTTCACAGCTCTGCAGGCCAGGTGTTAAACATAAAGGAACTGGCAAGTCCATGCCCCTTCAGAGGCTTCAGGAGAGATTCCACTCCTCGCCTTTTCAGGCTTCTGGTGTCTGTCGGCATTCCTTTTAGCTGATTACTCCAGTCTTGCCTTTTATTTTTTGTTGTTCCTCACATCTTCTCCTCTTTGTACTTTCTCCTCTTTGTTCTTCTCTTCTGTCTAAATCTTCCTTTGCCTTTCTTATTTACGGCACTTGTCATTGGATTTAAGCCCTATCTGCATTATGAAAGATTACCTTATCTCAAAATTATGTGCTTAATCACATCTGGAAAGACCCTTCTTCAAGTAAAGTAACATGCAGAAATTTGAGGGATTTGATATAGATATTTTGGAGAGGAAATTTTTCAAATTACCATAATGATAAAACCTAAATAGGTGAGGTTGATTCTGAAAAGGAGCAAGGTGATGGTTGCAATGTGAAAGATGAAAGAATTAATCTGGAGATATTCTATTTCATAGGACTCTAAGGAAATAAAAGTTTATAGTTTTATGTTCTTACTATTTACTTAAGTGGATGATTAGATGTAATTGTGGAAGATGTGCATACCAAAGTTTACACTGGGAATCAGGCTCTCTGGGCACCATTATTAATAATTAATAATGATTACATTTTCCTAGGGGAATAGCTGACCAGNTGTGTATATGTGTAGAGAGATTCTATTTTTAAATGTTTATATTTTATAGATAATTTAAATATAAATTATATTTTACAAATTATATAATTTATATAATTTATATTTATTTATAACATGAATAAATATATAATTGATAATTTAAATATAATATTTAATCATCACACTTATTTTTGAACAAACAGAAAAACAAATGATAGAATACTATATTTTATGTTTTAATTGGTTCACTTGTATAAGTGATATGTTTATGTTAATATAAAGTAAACAATGAAAAACTACTTTTAGCTATTGATATTACTCTCCAATAGATATACTCTGCTACCATTTCTTAAATTCTCCTGCTTTTATTTCCAATGTCAAATAAATTAAATTTATTTGATTAAATGGAAAAAATGTTTTACATTATATCTAGTTGTGAGCATTAATAGGACCTTTTTACAAATGACACTAGGGTTCTGAGTTTGATGCATAAAACTTCAGTATGTCAAGTATTCTTCTAAATGTCTTTATTTTACATTATAAATATTTTATATTATTTAATTTAATGATTTACAGAAATAGAGTATATTTCTATCACTGATCAATAAAATTCCTTCAAACCTGCTAAGTCTTTATTGGTGCATTATATACTTGCTGATATATTGTGTGGGATTTTGATTCATTTGGAAGTGTTTCCCAGTTAAAAGCAATGAGAACTTATGTTCCTTTTCATTACATGCAAGTATCAATTTTGACAATGATAAATTGACTACCTTATGAATTCTAAATACCACTTTTAGATTCTGTTCTCCTATATAACTATCTACTCCCCTAACCAAATGAACAATTTGCCTTTTATTCGATTTTCTTTTTCCTTACTGATATTATGTTACTTTAAAGATGGAATTCTGATAAGATTAGGGGCTAAAAATGAATGGGTAATACCTCACTTTTAAATCACAGCAACCCAAATATAATAAGTGCATTTTACTTTTACTACTTGGGAATATAGTATGTCTTTTGGCATGTTTGGCTTTATTATTATTTAACCAAAGAAGCTCCTTATTGAAAATGCTTACCGCAACATGATTACATTCGAACTTGAGAGAAAATGAGCAAAATAACTGAGTCATATAAATGGTATTTGGGGATGTGATTAGTGTTGTGATGAAGAACAAAACAGGAAAGTGGCAATGGCAATGTGTGTGGGTGGGTAGAGGGCGGATTGTGTCTTTCAGCAGTATGTAAGTTTCCCATGGCTGTAACACGTTATCCCAGATATGATCACTCAGAAACAACGAAAATCTATTCTTTCACAGCTCTGCAGGCCAGGTGTTAAACATAAAGGAACTGGCAAGTCCATGCCCCTTCAGAGGCTTCAGGAGAGATTCCACTCCTCGCCTTTTCAGGCTTCTGGTGTCTGTCGGCATTCCTTTTAGCTGATTACTCCAGTCTTGCCTTTTATTTTTTGTTGTTCCTCACATCTTCTCCTCTTTGTACTTTCTCCTCTTTGTTCTTCTCTTCTGTCTAAATCTTCCTTTGCCTTTCTTATTTACGGCACTTGTCATTGGATTGAAGCCCTATCTGCATTATGAAAGATTACCTTATCTCAAAATTATGTGCTTAATCACATCTGGAAAGACCCTTCTTCAAGTAAAGTAACATGCAGAAATTTGAGGGATTTGATGTAGATATTTTGGAGAGGAAATTTTTCAAATTACCATAATGATAAAACCTAAATAGGTGAGGTTGATTCTGAAAAGGAGCAAGGTGATGGTTGCAATGTGAAAGATGAAAGAATTAATCTGGAGATATTCTATTTCATAGGACTCTAAGGAAATAAAAGTTTATAGTTTTATGTTCTTACTATTTACTTAAGTGGATGATTAGATGTAATTATGGAAGATGTGCATACCAAAGTTTACACTGGGAATCAGGCTCTCTGGGCACCATTATTAATAATTAATAATGATTACATTTTCCTAGGGGAATAGCTGACCAGGAATCATAGGAAGCCCTATTTTTCACAGGAACATTATATAAATATGAGTGTCCAGGCTAACCTAGAAAGTCTTCATGTAAAATGAAGGTAAACCTATTTTGAGATACTCTACTATAACAAGGATTCTTTCATGTTGCAACTGAAAGTGATGCACTATATAGAGAATCACAACACATATTCCAGGGAGGAGATGGGCTATGAATAATTATGTATAGCTAAATTATAATATGATTAGTATTAAATTTAAAACAACCGTACAATATGGTTGAGCACCAAGGGATTTTCAAGTAAAGGAAACATAATAAAAAAATCAAGGGGCAACAAAGAGCACAGTACTTAGTAGTGGTGAGGGCTATGGTGTGGAATACAGTGACCTTACTGAAGATGACTGATGAAGGAAAGGCGGCAGATGCTAAGGATTTGGATCTTGTTCTAGTGACACATTGGCCACGCCAAGGCTATGACCCTGCAGGGAAGCCTTCTCAAAAGAGCCTAAGTGATAAGATTATGTTTGATATGCAAATACAGCTTCAAAATAAGTTCCATGGCAATACTTACACTATCTCCAAGAAGAGAGAAATAGTAGCAAGCTCCCTGATGCTGGTCAAAAATCTTTGGTCCTAATCATCTTTCATTTAAATTCCTGCCAGTCGGCTCCAGGAGTTGGTGATGGCCAGGGAAGCCTGGCGTGCTACAGCCCATGGAATCTCAAAGAGTCAGACACAACTGAGCAACTGAACTGAGCTCCATGTTGGTGAATCACATCCCAGAACTGTGGAACTCCTGATAATGTCTGGCCCAAAGTTTTTGACAGTGCCGAAGCAGTAATGAGACAAATTAGACATTCATATTCTATTAGAGCTTAGAAATAGTGACCTCCAGAACTAATCAATGTCTAACAGTTTGTGATGGGAAAAAGTATCCATATGTACATTCTTTAGGTCTCACCCTCTCTCTCACACTTTAACCCAAACTTTTACCACTGTGGATTTCTCAAAAAATCTCCCTTCCTTGCTTTCCCTCTCTCTCTCAGTCTCTTTCTCTCTATTTCTCCCTCTCTCTTTTCATTCCTTCCTCTCTTTCTCTTTCTCTAATCAGAGAAGAAGTGATCATTAAAAATAAGAGGATCCAAATTTATTAAAAAAAAATGTGATTGTGTGACCCTAAGTCAGCTTTATTTAGAGAAAAGAAAGAGGAAGAGGAGTGGAAGCCAGGCAGAAGAAAGTTGTTGGCAGTGAAACCTGCTTTTCAAAAAGAAGAGTTTTCAGAAAATTTTTTCTACTATATATAATTCATTTCCATGTCAGTCTCCCACATAAACAAACACATCATCCTCCAGTCACACAAGCACATTGCACCAACAAGGAGTTTTAATAGAGATCTACATTGCTTTTTGTTGATTTTGAAGTTAAGACATACCCTTTTCAATGTGCAAATATATTACATGTATTCTTTATATCCCTTCCTTCATTTCTTCCTTCCTTCTTTCCTTATTTTTACAATTTACTCTCTTTTAGTCTTCATATGGGCTTCTCTGGTGGCTCAGAGGTTAAAGCGTCTGCCTCTGATGTGGGAGACCTGGGTTCCATCTCTGGGTCAGGAAGATCCTCTGGAAAAGGAAATGGCAACCCACTCCAGTATTCTTGCCTGGAGAATCCCATGAATGGAGGAGTCTGTTGGGTTACAGTCCACGGGGTCGCAAAGAGACGGACATGACTGAGCAAATTTGTATATATTTATTTTGTCCTTTCTTGGGGAATATTCCATATTATGAGATCTTGCTGTTCCTATAGGAGAAGGAAATGGCAACCCACTCCAGTATGCTTGCCTGGAGAATCCCATGGACAGAGGAGTCTGGTGGGCTGCTGTCCATGTGGTCGCACAGAGTCGGACATGACTGAAGCAACTTAGCAGCAGCAGCAGCTGTTCCTATATATTGATTTTACAATTTCTCTTTCTTTACAAAATGATGTCAATAATGAATAGAAGTTTTTACTTTTTACTCAACAATATAACATATATTAAAACCAGTGTGTTTGTACCTCAGTTAATTTCTGTTTGTTTCTCATTTAATTTCTGTGTTTATATATAACATTTATCCATGAGATCCAAGCATTAGTTCAGATAATTAAAAGAATCTAAGAAAATTTTAGAGGTATTAAGGCTTAGTCAGATTTATCTTTGACAGAGAGAAGTAAAATGTAGACAATGTAGAAAATGTCTACAATGTAGACAATGAGTAAGAGAAAGCAGAAGCGGTGGTGTGGGGGAAAAGTACCATAGATCAGCCAATAAATTAAGTTTGCAATTGTTTCTTAGGAGAGTGATAAGGTAGATCTGAACTGTAAGGGAATACAAGTGGTGAGGAAAATGTATGTTTAAGGTAAATTTGTTGTTGATGGTTTTAGCAAAATAAACAGTGCTTTACTGACTTGATGAATGATAGGGAGAGGGGAAAGGTTAGGAAGCTATCTCTTCAAGCTTACATGAGTGAGTGGATAGAATCACCATAATGTAAAATAAGGAGTAGGAATCATACATTTTAAAAAAGAGAGAAAGTAATGATTACTTTGAAAGTGGACTTTAAAACCACTTAGAAAACATGTAAAGAGAAGCAAAAATTCTGAAGCATAAAAAATATTAAAATAAAAAGTCTTGAAAATTCTCAGAACATATCCTTATCAAATTTTGATGTTAAATGATATTGATACAGCTTTTATGTTCATCTTGGTAAAGGTGGAATTTCACTCCTAAATATAAGCCTGTAATTTTCAACCAGATGCAGTAAATTTGTGTCTGTTCTACATAACATATCTGTGTATATATAAATATAGGCATTGTTGTGTGCAATTGCAAAGTCATGTCGGACTATTTGCGGCCCTGTGAACTGCAGCAAACCAGGCTTCCGTGTCCTGCACTGTCTCCTGGAGTTTGCTCAAATCCATGTCCACTGAGTCGATGATGCCATCCAACCATCTCATCACCTGTTACCCCCTTCTTCTCCTGCCCTCAAACTTTCCCAGCATCAAGGTCTTTTCCAGTGAGTTAGCTTTTTGCATCATGTGGCCAAAATGTTTAAGCTTCAGCTTCAGCATCAGTCCTTCCAATGAAAACACAGGGTAGATTTCCTTTAGGACTGACTGGTTTGATCTCCTTGCTGACCAAGGGACTCTGAAGAGTCTTCAGCACCACAATTCAACAGTATCAATTCTTTGATGCTCAGCCTTCTTTATGACACAACTCCCACATCTGTACATGACTACTGGAAAAAGCATAGCTCTGATTATACGGTCCTTTGTTGGCAAAGTGATGTCTCTGGTTTATAATATGCTGTCTAGGTTGGTCATAGCTTTTCTTACAAGAAACACATGTCTTTTAATTTCATGGCTGCAGTCACAATCTGCAGTGATTTTGGGACCCAAGAAAATAAAGTCTGTCACGGTTTCCATTGTTTCCCCATCTATTTGCCATGAAGTGATGGGACCAGATGCTATCTTAGATCTTAGATTTTTGAATGTTAAGTTTTAAGCCAACTTTTTCACTCACCTCTTTCACTTTCATCAAGAGGCCCTTTAGTTCCTCTTTGCTTTCTGCCATAGGGGTGGTGTCATCTGCATCTCTGAGGTTATGGATATTTTCACTGAGTGACTGAACTGAGCTGCTATATGCCTATTTTCATGTCTTATAGATATGTTCTATTAAAGACATAACTCTTCTTCTGAGTAAATGGTATGTTGCTCTGTTGTGTCCAACTTTGTGGCCCAATGGACAGTAGCCTACCAAGCTCCTCTGTCCATGGATTTCTGCAGGGAAGAATACTTGAGTGGGTACCCATTCCTTTCTGCAGGGGATCATCCTGACCCAGGGATCAAACCAGGTCTTTGGCATTGAAGGCAGATTATATACTGTCTGAGCCACCAGGGAAGCCCCAATGACTAGTATATTCCTGTATTCAAGATAAAACAACAGCTCATGATTCACCATTAATACTAAAATCTTCATAAACTTAAAAGTATAACATATTCTGCATATAATTATATCACTTCATTTTGCTTATCAGTCCTGTCTGACTCTTTGCAATCCCATGGGCTGCAGCACACCAGGCCTCCCTGTCCATCACCAATTCATGGAGCTTGCTAAAATCCATGTCCACTGAGTTGATAAGCCATCCAACCCTCTCATCCTCTGTCTTCCCCTTCTCCTGCCTTCAATCTTTCCCAGCATCAGGGTCTTTTTCAATGAGTCAGTTCTCCACATTAACAGCCAAAGTATTGGAGTTTCAGCTTCAGTATCAGTCCTTTCAGTGAATATGTAGGACTGATTTCCTTTAGTATGGACTGGTTTGATCCCCTTGCAGGTCAAGGAGATCCTTGCCTTTAGGATTTGAAATAGCTCAAGTGTCTTTTCCAACACCACAGTTCAAAAGCATCAATTCTTCAGGGCTCAGCTTTCTTTATAGTCCAGTTCTCACATCCATACATGTCTACTGAAAAAACCATAGCTTTGACAAGACAGACCTTTGTTGGCAAAGTAATGTCTCTGCTTTTTAACAAGCTGTCTAGGTTAGCCATAGCTTTTCTTTCAAGAAGTAAGCGTCTTTTAATTTTGTGGCTGCAGACACCATCTGCAGTGACTTTGGAGCCCCCCAAAATAAAGTCTGTCACTGTTTCCCCTATTTCCCCATGTATTTGCCATGAAGTTATGGGATGCCATGATCTTCATTTTATGAATGTTGAGTTTTAAGCCAGTTTTTCACTCTCTTCTTTCACTTTCATCAAGAGGCTCTTTAGTCCTTCACTTTCTGCCATAAGGGTGGTGTCATAATCAGGGTGACAATATACAGCTTGATGTACTCCTTTCCCAATTTGGAACCAGTCTGTTGTTCCATGTCCAGTTCTAACTGTTGCTTCTTGACCTGCATACAGATTTCTCTGGAGGCATGTCAGGTGGTCTGGTATTCCCATCTCTTTCAGAATTTTCCACAGTTTGTTGTGATCCACACAGCTAAAGGCTTTGGCATAGTCAATAAAGCAGAAGTAGCTGTTTTTCTGTAACTCTGTTGCTTTTTTGATGGTACAATGGATGTTGGCAAGCTGATCCCTGGTTCCTCTGCCTTTTCCAAATCTAGCTTGAACATCTGGAAGTTCATGGTTCATGTACTTTTGAAGCCTGGCTTGGAGAATTTTGAGCATTACTTTACTAGCGTGTGAGATGAATGCAATTGTGTGGTAGTGTGAGCATTCTTTGGCATTGCCTTTTTTTGGGATTGGAATGAAAACTGACCTTTTCCAGTCCTGTGGCCACTGCTGAGTTTTCCAAATTTCCTGGCATATTGAGTGCAACACTTTCATGGCATCATCTTTTAGGATTTTAAATAGCTCAGTTGGAATTCCATCACCTCCACTAGCTTTGTTTGTAGTGATACTTCCTAAGGCCCACTTGACTTCACATTCCAGGATGTCTGCCTTAGGTCAGTGATCACACCACCGTGATTATCTGGATCATGAAGATCTCTTTTGCATAGTTCTTTGGTGTATTCTTGCCAACTGTTCTTAATATCTTCTGCTTCTGTTAGGTCCATACCATTTCTGTCCTTTATTGAGCCCATCTGTGCATGAAATGTTCCCTTGGTGCCTCTAATTTTCTTGAAAACATCTCTAGACTTTCCCATTTATTGTTTTCCTCTATTTCTGTGCACTGATCACTGAGGAAGGCTTTCTTACCTCTCCGTGGTATTCTTTGGAATTCTGCATTTAAATGGGTATATCTTCGCTTTTCTCTTTTGCCTTTCACTTCTCTTCATACCTTTTTATAAGGCCTCCTCAGACAACCATTTTGTCTTTTTTCTTTTTTTTTT
>NIZD01201200.1:0-21300 GCA_003182575.1 Pseudois nayaur | reverse complement strand
TGCAGATGGTGATTGCAGCCATGAAATTAAAAGATGCTTACTCCTTGGAAGGAAAGTTATGATCAACCTAGACAGCATATCAAAAGCAGAGACATTATTAACAAAGGTCCATCTAGTCAAGGCTATGGTTTTTCCAGTGGTCATGTATGGATGTGAGAGTTGGACTGTGAAGAAAGATGAGTGCTGAAGAATTGATGCTTTTGAACTATGGTTTTGGAGAAGACTCTTGAGAGTCCCCTGGACTTCAAGGAGATTCAACCAGTCCATCCTAAAGGAGATCAGTCCTGGGTGTTCATTGGAAGGACTGATATTGAAACTGAAACTCCAATACTTTGGCCACCTGATGTGAAGAGCTGATTCATTTGAAAAGACTCTGATGCTGGGAGGGATTGGGGGCAGGAGGAGAAGGGGACGACAGACACAGCACGCCAGGCCTCCCTGTCTATCACCAACTCCCGGAGTTCACTCAGACTCACATCCATCGAGTCAGTGATGCCATTCAGTCATCTCATCCTCTGTCTTCCCCTTCTCTGATGCTGGGACGGATTGGAGGCAGGAGGAGAAGGGGATGACAGAAGATGAGATGGTTGGATGGCATCACCGACTCAATGGACATGGGTTTGTGTGGACTCCGGGAGTTGGTGATGGACAGGGAGGCCTGGTGTGCTGTAATTCATGGGGTCTCAAAGAGTCGGACACAACTGAGTGAGTGAACTGAACTGGAATGAAAGATTCATGGTGGATACCTGACATGGCCACTGCAAATAATAAAAATGAGACTATCTCCTGAAAATAAAGAATGTTATACTCTATAAATACTCTATGTAAAAATATTATACTCTATAAATTTGTTTCACTTATAATAAAACATTGCTAATTTTCATATTATATTTATGATCCATCAAGTAATATTCTATGTATGTAATTGCATATTAACTCACAACCAATCTGTGAGGTAGAAACTATAATTATTCTCACTCTACAGATGAGGATACTAACATTCAGAAAGGTTAGATTAATTGTCCAAGTTCATAGGACTAATAAGTGGCAAACTGGATACCCAGGTATCATTGCTCTAGCATGAATTTTCTTAATACAGTGTCTCATTAAGAAGTTTAGTAATTTAAAATAAATGTGTATACTTTTTTTTACAGTGTTTTCCTAAGATTTCTGTGCTTTTTTAAATAATTTAAAATTTTACATACTGTAAATTTTTGTTATGTAATTCTGTGAATTTTAATATGTTCTTATATTGGTGTAACCACCACCAGGAACAGATACAGGACAATTCTGTTACTTCCATATTCCCTCATATTGCCATTCACAGTCAAGCACTTCCTTCATTCCTACCCCCAAACAATCACTGATACATCTCTTTCTTTAGTTTTTCTTTAAGAGAATGCCATATTCTCTTACATTATACATTATATAATCTTTAGACTGACATTTTCACTTAGCATAATGCATTTGAGATTCATTCGAGTTGTTTCATGTATCAATAGTTCATTCTTTTTATTGCTAAATAGTATTTTATTGTATGGATGAACCACAGTTTGTTATATATTCACAAATTGAAAGATATTTGAGTTGTTTTCCTATTTTGGAGCAATAATAAATAACGCTATTTGTATGAATAATGCTATTTTTGTAACAAACCTTTCATTTTTCAAGGACAGGGTTTCTCAACCTCAGCACTGTTACATTTGTACTGGTTAATTCTTTATTATAGGGAACTGTCCTGGGGATTATAGGATGTATTGTAGCATCCCTGGCCTCTACCAACTAGAGACCAGTAACATAAAGAGGTATGACAAATAAAAATAACTCAAGACCAATAGATATTCCCTCAACATTATTCTAGGATAAATACCTAAATGTGGATTATGGAGTCATTATCAGATATTTAACTTAATAAAAATGGTACAACTTTATTCCAGAGGGGTTGTATCAATTTGCATTCCCACCAGCAAAAATCATCCTCAGCAGCCCATGACATTGTTAACTTTTTTTCTTTTTTCTTTGTTACTTCAAAAAGAATTTAGCCTTTGTAACAGAGGTGAATGAGCTAATTCTCTGATAGCTCAGCTGGTTAAGTATCTGCCTGCAATGCAGGAGACTCTGGTTTGATTTCTGGGTTGGGAAGATCCCCTAGAGAAGGGATAGGCTACCCACTCTAGTATTCTTAGGCTTCCCTGGTGGGTTCAGGCTGTAAAGAATCTGTCTGCTATGCGGGAGACCTGGATTGGATCCCCGGGTTGGGAAGATCCCCTGGAGAAGGGAACAGCTACCAACTCCAGCATAGATTCTAGCCTAGAGAACTCCATGGACAGTGGAGCTTGGCGGGCTACAGTCCACGGGGTTGTAAAGAGTCCGACATGACTGAGTGACTTTCAGTAGGTGGGTAGTGGTACCGCATATTTTTAAATCTGAAATTTATTATAACTATTTTTGTTGGACATCTTTTCCATATGCACACTTGCCATATGTATATCTTTGGAAAGAATCTGTCTGGATATTTCACTCATTTAATTTTAATTTTTTTATTGTCAAGTTTATATATTTTAGATACAAGCCCTTTGTCAGATATTTGATTTGGAAATTTTTAATCTCAATATGTGGTTCATTTTTACAAAAAAAATCTTTTGTGAGGAAAACAATGAACTCCAATTTACCAATTATTTCTTTTACAAATCATGCTTTTGTTGTCTAATTTAGGAACCATTTGCCTAATCCAAAGTTATAATGAGTTCTATGTTTTAAGATCTTTTAGTTTTACATTTTCTGGTTATTTTTATGTTCTATCTTGAATAAATATTTTGTATTGAATGAAATATAGCTTGAAGTTCTTTTATTTGGATCCATTCATATGTATATTCAGTTGTTCCAGCACCATTTGTTAAAAAATATCCTTTCTCCAATAAATTGGCTATGCACCTTTGGTAAAAATCAATTGATTCTATTTGTGTGAGTCTAACTCAGCATTATATGTTCTGTCCTTTCTATGTGTCTATTTTTTCACCAATTTCACAATGTTTTAATAACTGTGGGTCAGCAATCAGTCTTAAAATGGGTAATATGATACCTCCAAAGATGTTTGACTTTTCTTATACTTTTTTTTCTGTATAAATTGTAAAACTAGCTTGATTAAATTTATAAAATCATTTGAAATTTTAATTAGATACTATGAAGCCTCTAGATTAATTTAGGGAAAATTGCCTTTTTTTGGCTTTATCATACTGTATAGAGCCACTAATACAGTGTTGAGTAGCAGTGNTATATTCACAAATTGAAAGATATTTGAGTTGTTTTCCTATTTTGGAGCAATAATAAATAACGCTATTTGTATGAATAATGCTATTTTTGTAACAAACCTTTCATTTTTCAAGGACAGGGTTTCTCAACCTCAGCACTGTTACATTTGTACTGGTTAATTCTTTATTATAGGGAACTGTCCTGGGGATTATAGGATGTATTGTAGCATCCCTGGCCTCTACCAACTAGAGACCAGTAACATAAAGAGGTATGACAAATAAAAATAACTCAAGACCAATAGATATTCCCTCAACATTATTCTAGGATAAATACCTAAATGTGGATTATGGAGTCATTATCAGATATTTAACTTAATAAAAATGGTACAACTTTATTCCAGAGGGGTTGTATCAATTTGCATTCCCACCAGCAAAAATCATCCTCAGCAGCCCATGACATTGTTAACTTTTTTTCTTTTTTCTTTGTTACTTCAAAAAGAATTTAGCCTTTGTAACAGAGGTGAATGAGCTAATTCTCTGATAGCTCAGCTGGTTAAGTATCTGCCTGCAATGCAGGAGACTCTGGTTTGATTTCTGGGTTGGGAAGATCCCCTAGAGAAGGGATAGGCTACCCACTCTAGTATTCTTAGGCTTCCCTGGTGGGTTCAGGCTGTAAAGAATCTGTCTGCAATGCGGGAGACCTGGATTGGATCCCCGGGTTGGGAAGATCCCCTGGAGAAGGGAACAGCTACCAACTCCAGCATAGATTCTAGCCTAGAGAACTCCATGGACAGTGGAGCTTGGCGGGCTACAGTCCACGGGGTTGTAAAGAGTCCGACATGACTGAGTGACTTTCAGTAGGTGGGTAGTGGTACCGCATATTTTTAAATCTGAAATTTATTATAACTATTTTTGTTGGACATCTTTTCCATATGCACACTTGCCATATGTATATCTTTGGAAAGAATCTGTCTGGATATTTCACTCATTTAATTTTAATTTTTTTATTGTCAAGTTTATATATTTTAGATACAAGCCCTTTGTCAGATATTTGATTTGGAAATTTTTAATCTCAATATGTGGTTCATTTTTACAAAAAAAATCTTTTGTGAGGAAAACAATGAACTCCAATTTACCAATTATTTCTTTTACAAATCATGCTTTTGTTGTCTAATTTAGGAACCATTTGCCTAATCCAAAGTTATAATGAGTTCTATGTTTTAAGATCTTTTAGTTTTACATTTTCTGGTTATTTTTATGTTCTATCTTGAATAAATATTTTGTATTGAATGAAATATAGCTTGAAGTTCTTTTATTTGGATCCATTCATATGTATATTCAGTTGTTCCAGCACCATTTGTTAAAAAATATCCTTTCTCCAATAAATTGGCTATGCACCTTTGGTAAAAATGAATTGATTCTATTTGTGTGAGTCTAACTCAGCATTATATGTTCTGTCCTTTCTATGTGTCTATTTTTTCACCAATTTCACAATGTTTTAATAACTGTGGGTCAGCAATCAGTCTTAAAATGGGTAATATGATACCTCCAAAGATGTTTGACTTTTCTTATACTTTTTTTTCTGTATAAATTGTAAAACTAGCTTGATTAAATTTATAAAATCATTTGAAATTTTAATTAGATACTATGAAGCCTCTAGATTAATTTAGGGAAAATTGCCTTTTTTTGGCTTTATCATACTGTATAGAGCCACTAATACAGTGTTGAGTAGCAGTGAAAAGATAGACCAGTTCAGTTCAGTTCAGCCACTCAGTCCTGTCTGACTCTTTGCGACCCCGTGGACTGCAGCATGCCAGGCCTCTCTTCCATCACCAACTCCTGGAGCTTGTTCAAACTCATGTCCATCCAGTTGGTGATACCATCCAACCATCTCATCCTCTGTCATCCCCTTCTCCTCCTGCCCTCCATCTTTCCCAGCATCAGGGTCTTTTCTAGTGAGTCAGTTCTTCTCATCAGATGGCCAAAGTATTGGAGTTTCAGCTTCAGCATCAGTCCTTCCAATGAAGATTCAGGACTGATTTCCTTTAGGATTGACTGTTTGATCCCCTACAGTCCAAGGGACTCTCAAGAGTCTTCTCCAACACCACAGTTCAAAAACATCAATTCTTCTGTGCTCAGCTTTCTTTATAGTCCAACTCTCACATCCATGTATGACTACTGGAAAAATCATAGCTTACTAGACAGACCTTTGTCAGCAAATTAATGACTCTGCTTTTTAATATACTGTCTAGGTTGGTCATAGCTTTTCTATGGACCAAGAGTCTTTTGGAGACTCTTGAACAAGAGTCTTTTGATTTCATGGCTGCAGTCACCATCTGCAGTGATTTTGACTCAACACTCAACTCGACACTCAACATTCAAAGAATAGATACCCTTGCCTTATTCTGCTCTTAGGAATAAAACATTCAATTTTCACCATTAATTGTGAAGGTAGATTCAGTTATTTGTTGATGTCCTTTATCAGGTTCAGAATTTTCCTGCTATCTCTAATTTCCAGGGAGTTTTTATCGTGAATGGACAATGAATTTTATCCATCTGTATCTAGATGATTAGGTGTTTTTACTTCATTTAATATGCAATATGTGATTTTAATATGTTGGGTTTTTTAAAATGTTGAAGTAATTTTGCAGTTTGGAGATAAATTCCATATGATCATGATGTATCATTCTTTTTTATTTATTGTATTCACTTGGCTAACATTTTGTTGACATTTTGTTTTCATGAAGAATATTGGACTACACTGTTTTCTTTTACTGCCTTTATCTAGTTTTGATATTAAAGTAATGGTTACCTTATAAAATGGTTGGGAAATGTTTTTTTCTGTTTTATTTCTTGGAGGAGATTTTGTAGACTTGGTACCATTTAGAAAGTTATTGGGAAAATATACTAATAAAACCATTTGGTCTTGGAGTTTTATTTTCTTAGAGGATTTTAAAGTATGAATTTAATCTGTCCAATAGAGAATAATTGTATTTAAATTTTGTTGAAATTATTTTTGTAATCTGTGTTTTTCAAGTAGTTAATCCAGTTTATCTAATTTGTTTGTTGAATGTATGCTCACAGGGTTCTTTAAAGTGTTCTGTAGTATCCTACTGATGTCTGTAATATTCTCCGTTTTGGTTCTGATGATGCTAACTGAGTCATCTTTTTTACCCCCCTCATTTTGACTAGATCCAGTTGATCTTTTCAATCCAGCACCTTTTGATTTAATGCTTTTCCCTAAGGTTTTTTGTTTTCAGTGTCATCAATTTCTCCTCTTGTTATTATTTCCTTCCTTCTGTGTGGGTTGAGTTTTGTTTGCTCTTTATTTCTAGTTTTCTAAGGTAGGAAGCTTAGCTTGTTGATTTAATTTCTTTTTTCTTTCTAACATAGTATTTAAAATACAAATTTCCTTCTATGCAGTTGTTTATCTACATCTCTCAGTTTGGGATATGTTACATTTCCATCTTTAGTCACAACAGATATTTTATTTTTTATTTCACTTGTTACTTATTCTTTAACTTAAGATTATTTAGAAATATATTGTTTATTATCAAAGTAACTTGAGTTTTCACATATAACCTTCTGATTAAAAAAAATCATTATGGTCATGGTATATAATTTTAATCTTTTAAATTTAATAAAATTTGTTTTCTGATCCAGAATATGCTTTTCTCTTGGTTAATGTTCCATGTGTACCTGAAAAGAATGTTCATTCTTTCTGATATTGGGTGGAGTGCTCTTTATATGACAAGTTGGTTGAGGTTTTCCATATTCTTACTGATTTTCTGTCTACCTTTCCATTGATTACTGAGAAATGAGCATTGAAATCTCTAATTGAAGTTGTGGTTTTGCCTAATTTCTCATTTTAGATTAATCAGCTGTTGCTTCGTGTATTTTGAAGCTCTTTTGTTAGTGTAGACACATAATTATTAGATATTTTTTAAATTTTAAATTTCATTTTTTTTAATTGGAGCCTAATTACTTTAATATATTGTATTGGTTTTGCCATACATCAACATGAATCCGCCACAGGTATACACGTGTTCCCCATCCTGAACCCCCCTCCCAGCTCCCTTAGATCTTTATGATGAATTCTCCATTTTATAATTACGTGAAGTGACTGAGCACATATGCATACAATGTCCTTTTTTATTTCTGCTAGTTTCTCCTTTTTTTGAAACCCACTTTTCAGATATTATTATAATATAACCATTTTGGCATCTTTTTATTAGTGCTTACATGCTGAATCTTTCCCTATTTTAGTTTTCCTTTAACCTCTTATTATTTTTCAAGGAATTGAGGGCAGCATATATTCTGGTCTTTTAAAATAATTCAACATGACAATCTCTTTTAATAAAGTGTGTTAGATGATTTACATTTAATAAAATCATTGATGTGGTTGAATTTAGGTCTATTTATTATTAAATTTCTGTTTCTACTCTCTTTTTTCTATTTATGTGTTCTTGTCTTCTTTTGATTATTTAAATTGTCAAGTATTTAATTTATACATTGAATTTTTCATTATATGTCTTCTATGGTTTTTATTCATTGCTATAGTGGATTAAAATATACACACCTACATTCACTTGAGATAATATTTTACTTGAAGGAAAATACAGTGGTAGAACCATATAGGTCTCTTTACCATTGTTCTTTTATGCTGCAATTTGATATGTATTTTGTCTATGTACCATTTTAATTATAAAACTACTGAAGACTCTCTGGGAAGGATTTCCTCGCTCTTAAAAAGTGCTCAAACACATTTCAATTTTGCTTTCTTTAGTGGTTCCTGGAAATGTAATGTTTTTAGGACTATGGAAACATTTGTGAGAGGAAAAAGTTAGCATGTGGAAGAAGTAACATGGAAGGAATCATTTTTCCTTTCTTTCTTTATTTTTTAAAGAATGAGAAAATCCCTACCAGGTAGTCTCCTGCAAGTTTCCTTTATGGCTTATTGGGAAAAATTAGAACTGAATTAGGAATTCATTCCAAAATGAATAATCTTACCCTCATTCTTTTAAATTATTCCATCTTGCAGACTCTCCAGTTTCATATTGTTGTAAAGTGAAATTATTTATTATCTTACTAAGCTGCCTTTATGCTTTTTCTTGAATCCTAAAGCATCCGACATTCCTAGAATTTAACTGAAATCAAAGGATAATGCCATTCACTTAGGCAAAATATTAGATTGGCACTAACGTATTTATTTACATTATTAGAAAAAGTGGATTTCTTTGACACTCACTGTCAGTATATTTGTAATTTCTAAAATCTCTGTTGAAAATATATTTCGTCATTCGTTTCTAATAGTCTTCAAGGATTATTCTATTATGTTCATGAGCAAGTCTTCTAAATTAAATTACAGCAGGGCAAACTATTGCCTGCATACCAAGTCCTGTGCAATACCTATTTTTGTAAATCAAAGTGAAAAATGTTAGTTCTCAGTCATGTACAACTCTTTGTGATCCCATGTACTGTAGCTTGCCACGTTTCTCTGTCCATGGGATTTTCCAGGCAAGAATAATGGAGTGGGCAGCCATTCCCTTCTCCAGGGGATATTCCTGAACCAGGAATCTAACCCAGGTGTCCCACATTGCAAGTAGATTCTTTACCGTCTGAGTCACCAGGGAAGCCCCTTTTGTAAATTCAATATTATCCAAGTAAGCCACATCCATTCATGTACCAATTATCTATGAAACCTTTCTCATTACACTGATAATTGAATAGTTGCAGAAGTGACCATACAGCCCACAGAACCTAAAATATTTATTGTCTTGCCTTTTACAGAAAAGTTGGCTGACCCTGACCTAGGTATCCAGGAGCCATTTTCCTGTATTCTACCTTACACGTATGCAGTGCTGTGACACTCTACATGGTTATCATCCCTGCAGCTGGTACTCACTTTATCAATTCAGAAATTAATGTTGCTCGTTAGTCTAGAAGCCACTAACACAGGGGCCTTTAGAATTACATGTGTACAGCCATGCTGTCAGAGTGCCAGATATGGCTGGTTGTCCTTTTCAAGGATATTTGTGTTCCTTTGAAATTCTTGACACAATAGAGCTGATCTGTGTTCTCGTGTGCCTTAAGTGTACATAGCCATGCCAAGTATATAAGCAAAAATTATATAAATCTCTCACTTTTGTGATACCGTTTTGAAATTGCTATTTTTCATGTCCAATATATTAAGAATCTTAATGAAACAGCTTGTTTCCAGGTTTGGATTATGTTTTCTTTTATACATTGTTTCAAGCTTTGCTCATGATTCACTGGCCAGGACAGAAAACAGATCTTGGTTACCAACACTATTTTGGACACAGACTTTTCTTTCTCTCTAGGAAACCAATGTATATATTTTTTCTTTACATCTTTTGTGCCTTTCTCTCTCTCCTGCTTGAGAATGAATTTCTTGTAAGAAAGTTGCTTGTGCCTTTAGGTAAATAAACAGCTAGTAGATCATCTTCACCAATACTCTAGAGGCTTAAATGCATATGTCTGCATTTCAGCTGGGCATAATTTAAGTTCTAATTGTGAATCATTTAATCATGAGTCCACTGTACTCAATCCTTAAAACAGCTCTGGAGGAAGATAGTACCCACACTACTACATAATGAGAAAATTAAAACTTAGAGAGATTATGTAAATTGTTCTATTTTAAGCAATATAAACTGGGTGAAAACAGCCTTCTAACTTGTAGTCTTGCTATTAGACCAGAGTGCCAACATCTGTGATAGTCACAAATTTCTTTTTATATTTAATCACTGTATTTCTATATTTAAAAATCAAAACTATTGGAGGAAGGCTAAAAAGTAGCCCAAAGTCAAGGAAATAGAAGAAAAAGGCAGCTTTGAAATTGGGAAAGAACAGTTTCATGATTTACCTTTTCTGACTTAGCATATTAATTGATTTATGTGAAAGAGCTTCAGAATTTTTTCTGTAAGCACCATCTGCTAGAGCTCTTTCCTTCCTCTGAAGGCTTCTTGAATCAATGATCATGTCCCAGGAGCTTGGTCCCACAGCAACATGGCCATCCTTCACTAAGCCGGTGCCTTGGTCTATTACGTAAGTCATTAAATTTCACTGAATTTCAACCATTTAGAGTACCTGTAATGGGCAGAAAGAAGAACAAAGCACTGTCGCTACATGATCTATTGTTCTGGTCTTCAAAGATAGCATCCTCTCAAACTGGAGAGAAGCAAATGGGCTCACACAGGCAGGCTGTCAAACCTTTTGTGATTAGCTTGGTACTCTCCAAAGAAAATTAAGCTTCTAGGGGTGGGGGTAAAATATTTAATTTGTGCTTAAAGATTTCTAGTCTTTGACTGAAGCTTTTGAAAAGCTATAAACAAATAGTAAAATAGCCTGCCAAGTAAATAGTTCCTTGAAATGCCATTTACAGAATATAATTTATACAGTTATAGTGTTCATATAAAATAACAATAAAATTTAAAATTATTCAGAATTTCATTTTAAACACCTTTACAAGATTTGCAACTTAGTAAAGTTTACATCTCTCTTCTATTGAAGCTAAATGGAAATTTGTCAAGTACTGGCTAATAGTTTTTATTTTGTCTTAAATAAACTGAACATAAGATTTTAAGCATTTTATATATTTTCATGAAGTATGTGAAAAACATCTACAGTGTTTTCCAGAATCTGCTATTCTGTCCAGGAACTGTAAGTTTGGTTTGTAGCATGTCAGTCTTTCTTTATCTGAACTGTATTATTTATGCTTCTATTTTGCTGCAATTTTGTTGTTTTTAAATCTTACCACCTTTTTAAGTAGAAAAAAGCATGATGGTTTAATTTGTAACATCAAGAGTTATTTGTTCTTGATTACAACTCTCAACATGCAAATTGCTTTCACCTCTTGGTACAAAAATGGCATCATGCCATTTTCCTGGGATATTTAATCCCGACAGACTTTCTCCTGAGTAACCTTTATCTTTGTGTCTTCCACCAGTTACCTCTTCTCCGATTTTACAATGATCTGTAAACTCTTCCATCCAGGACACTTGAGAAATGAGGTCTTTAGTTCAGTGGAGTAACCATAGATGGTGCAAAATTACTGATTTTTCAATGGATTAATGTAGTGTCACTTCCAGCTCAAGATCCTAGCTTATTCAACTTGTCTTTTGATGATTTCAAAGGCACTTGGAAAATGAAAGTTAAGTAGTCTGCACCATTATCGTGTCTGTTTCTAAAATCTTAATTTTATCATAATTTGACTTAAGAATGAATAACTTACTGTAACAAAGTTATGATCAGAACATTAATTCTACCTTTGGTTTACCCCACACTCTTTTATATCTTTCATTATTATTATTATACTGCCCCACTGTGAACCCGTACCACAGTCTAAATGCTCTGTGAACACTAATAAAATTTTAAAACAAAAATTCCAGGTCAGGATTCATAGATTCTTAAATTCCAAGTCTACCTTGTAGTCTTATATGCAATGGAAATTAAGGTCTATCAAAAGTAGAGAGTCCAAGCAGGAAAAATTAACTATATTTTGTCTAATAAGCATCAGCATAAGTCCTTCCAATGAATATTCAGAGTTGATTTCCTTTAGATTGTTTCAGATTAAACAATCTAATATATGACTTAAGATTTTTGTTTTCTAATCTGCTATAGTCATTCAAAATGATACTGTAAAAAACCAACAACAACGGGTTGTACTTGGAAAGTGTATGAGTCTAGCATTAGGGGCTTGGATTAGATTCATCTTAATATACAACAAATATCCTTGTAGAAGTCCTGTCTCATCTCTCACTTTCAATTTCTCACTGGTTAACAATAGTGTAGACTTGTTATTATGCTTGAGGGGACTCCCTTCTAAAACTTGCTTTGTGTCTAGTTTCCTCTCTTAATTAGATGATTTATAATATACAAAGATATTATACTGCAAGTAAATTCATTAGACTATGAGCTCATCCAGAGCTCATTCATTAGTCATAGTTCCAGATACATGGTTGGTAGTCAACAATTATATTAAAATAAATTCACCTATAAATAAGAAAGCTTCTGGATATTATTTTAGAGTTCACGTATCGCTTATCATTTGAGTATCATTTGTTAAATGATCATCTATCTTGAATTTCCTGAAGACAGTACAGTGGATAAATCATTTGTCCTTAGAAAGTAGACTAATTATGAATTAGAAATTGTAGATATTCAGTGATTAGTAAAAGAGACAGGTTTCCTTTATAACATAAAATTTTCATTCTAGTTCAGGAGACTATAAAAATAATTCAGATTAAGCAATTGAAAAGTATTAATATAACAAAGAAAATAAATAAGGGACTAGAAAAGGCAATAATAGAATGAGAATTTAGTCACATAGAGTGGTCAAAGAACCAAATCTTCAATTAGATAATAGCTAAGCTGAAAACTTGAGGATAAGGAAATGATGTGGACAGCTAAGAAAGAACATTGCAAACACACTGAAAAAGGAATGTTTTAATGTGTTCAAACCAGAAAAATACCAGTGAGGCTAGAGTGTAATAAATAGAGAAGTATACACAATGAAGTTAAAGAAATAGTTGCTACATAGTGGAGGTCTACAGCCATGGAAAAGAATTTCAGTATTGTTCTATGTATAGGAAGAAGCAAAAAATTTTGACAGAGTAATGATATAACTTGATGAACTGTAGGATGTAAAGATTATAAGTGAGAAACTCAGTTTGAGGTTTCTGATCTTGTAAGAAATAGTGGTAAAAGATAGTAATGGCCCGTGTTTCAGTTCAGTTCAGTTCGGTTCACTCCTTCAGTTGTGTCCGACTCTTTGTGACCCCATGGACTGAGCACGCTGGCTTCCCTGTCCATCAGCAACTCCCAGAGCCTGTGTTGGGTAGTGGCAGTGGAGAAGAACCCATTAGACAAATTTGAAATATATTTTTGTAATATTATAAACAAGATCTTATGCCATATCAGATGCTGAGGATGAGGGGAAGTGTGGAATTTATGATGAGTCTTATATATTTAGTTTTAACAAATTGATGAATAGTGATGCCATTTACTGGAGTGTGGAATATTGGAAGTGGGTAAACACTTGGGGGACAGGGTTCTGTGAGACTCTGTGAAGATGCCTGGCAGACAAGCTGATGGATGGAATATAACTCAAATACTAACTGAGCTTGATATAAATATCTGTGAGTTAAATTTTCAGTAATTTAAAGAGATGAGTATGGATGACATCACCTTTAAAAAAGGATGGCTTTTGTTTGTTTGTTTTTTGGTGAGGAAAAAAACCCAGAACTGAATTTTGAAGCACAACACAATTAAGTACTCAAGTAGAAAAAGAAGAACTACAAAGCAAGGAGGAAGACCAACAAGGTATTACTGTTGCTAAATCTCTCAGTCGTGTCTGACTCTGCGACCCCATGGATTGGAGCACTCCAGGCTTCCCTATCCTTCACCATCTTCTAAAGCTTGCTCAAACTCATATCCATCAAGTCAGTGATGCCTCCAACCATCTCATCCTCTGTTGTCCCTTTCTTTTCCTGTCTTCAGTCTTTCTGAGAATCAGGGTCTTCTCCAATGAGTCGGCTCTTCACATCAGGTGGCCAGAGTATTGGCGCTTCAGTGTCAGCATAAGTCCTTCCAATGAATATTCAGAGTTGATTTCCTTTAGGATTGACTGGTTTGATCTCCTTGCAGTCCAAAGGATAGTGTTAAAGAATTTAACAAGGTATAATGTTAAGGAAATTAAGAAAACTTAAGTTCTCAAGTCCTTAAGTGTTAAGGAACTTAATAGAAAATTGTGTTTCAAGAAAGGAGGGTGGAAACAGCCATATTAAGGATAACTGAAAGGTCTGTTACATGAAGAGAAGGTAGTATTCATTGGATTTGGCAACATGGAAGTTTTTAATGACCTTGATGTATACTTTTGAAAAAGTGGTAGAGCTAGAAGACAGACTGAAGTGCATTAAGTGCATTAAAGGTAACTGGGAAGTAAACAAATGCAATATATTTTCTATGAAAACTGTCAGAGAATTGGAGTTGAAGGCAGATATAAGGTCAGTGGAAGGCTTTTATAATACAGCCTAGAGTATTATATGCTTTCAATAATTTCAATATTATTTTTTCAATAATAAGTATAATGTGCTTATTGGGATACTTCAAGAGATATGAAAAGCCTGAATATGATGGAATGAGAGGAGGCAAACTAAGGTTCATTCATTGGGAAGACAAGTGTAGAGTGGGTTCTGGAAAATTATAGATAGTTCTTTAATAGATGTTGATGGGTATGGGGGTATTTACTGCATTGTTACAATTGGAAAGAAAATGGAATGCCTATTAATGTAAGTCTACAAGCTTACCAATGGTAAGGTGAAGCAGTTTGAGTTTAATGTTTTCCATTTTTCAAAGAAGGATGAGTATAGATAATCTGATAGAGACCCTAGGAGAATGAATGGAGTTTAATAATTGAAGAGGAGATGTGAACTCTTTTCTTGGTATACAAAAAAAGTGAAAAACACATTTTCTTGGTAGACATGAGTATCTGTCTGAAGTTTGTGATTTAACATCTGTATCTGCCTCTGTCTTCACATGGCTTTATCCTCTGTGTCTTCACATAGCCTTCTCCTCTGAATCTCTGGCTTTGATTCCTCTCTTCTTTTTTTCTGTCTTATGAGGATAAATGTCATTATATTTAAGCCTCACATGAGTAAACATGAATGATCTTATCTTGAGATCCTTGAAGTATATCTTGAATTATAACTGAATTATATCTACAATGATCTTATTTTCTAAATAAAGTCACATTCATAGGTTCTGGTAGACATATATTTTGGCGGGGGCCCTCATTTGACCAACTGCATTAGGGTTTACTGAAGAGCCATTATTCTATTTATTAAACCATCTGATATATTGAAAATACTACATGCTGAATGTTCAAGTATCAGCATGTGTAAGAGAATGGACTATCAGAGTATATGGCTTTATTTTTAAACACTGCACAGAAGTTAATGGACTGAACACTTTCAGGCTCCTCACTTTTAATATGAAAATAATAAAGTTTATCTACTCAGAGGCTAGGAATCATTAAAAACAATCCTCTGTGGTCTCTTTTGCTTAGAAGACCTCTGTATATTTCACCCAAAGCATCTTGTTTTTTTAAAAGATCTTAAGACATGAAGGTGTGGTACCAAATGATAAAATAATACACATTTTTTCCATCTGAATCACACTATGAAAACATGGGACCCCTCCTACTAAAACACACATTTTCACTTAGAAGTAAAGACAAAGAAGTATGTATCATTTATTACTAAAAAATTATTTTGAGCTCATGTTCTAGATTACACTGATATTTTTCTCACAGTTGTCTCTCTCAAAGGGAAAGAAAAGCTATTCTCACATACTTCACTTAAAATGTATTAAACTAAATTTATATTTAAAGCAATAGAAAGATCATTAAAGTATGTATTGGGTAATTTTAAAATATATTGTGATATTATGATCAGCTAAGACAGGGCAAGAGCCAGGCAAAGTGAAAAATAAATGTAAATAATCAGAAGGAAAGAGAAATTCATTAGAAATGAATCTTGGTGAGCTACAGTCCCTCATCACAATTTCGTCACTACTGTGTGCATTACCACAGCAATCCCCAACCTTTATGGCGCCAGGGACCAGTTGCATGGAAGACAGCTTTTCTACAGCCAAGGGTGGCAGAGGTGGGGAGGGGGTATACTTCAAGCAGTAGTGGAGCGATGGTTCAGGTGGTAATGCAAGTGATGAGGAACCGCAGGCAGATTAACCTTTGGTCACCAGCCCACTGCATACCTCCGTCTGTGTGGCTGGGTTCCTGACAAGCCTTGGACCAGTACCAGTCCATATTCCAGGGGTTAGGGACCCCTGTATTGTCAGTTTACTATCACCTGTTATCTGTGTTCCTTCAGGAATTAAAAGACACTGCTATTCAGGGCACAGTAGGCATTGGGAACAATAAACTCCTATTCTCAGCTATTTATTCTTTGTTCTTAAGAATATGACTCTAGTGATAGATGTTAACTAGACTTAAATTGTAGTGATCATTTCACAATATATGCATGTATTGAATAATTATGTTGGAACCTGATACTAATATAGTTATATGTCAATTATACTTCAGAAAACGTTTAAACACTATAATAGCTCTATGACACACATTTAAGGGAGAGGGAGAACTATTTCTGTACTTAAGAGTCAGCAGCAAGGAGAAATCAAGCCTAGGACTATACTGGATCCCAGGCTCACATCTTTTTCCTCTCTTACTTACCATATATGAAGGCCAAATCCAGAATAAAGTTTTATATTAACAAAGGGAATTCAGAAACCACTACATTTTATAATGAAGAAAAAATGTACATAACAATTTAGCAGATTTATTAGATAAATAATAACAGTCACTAACATAAGTTCAATATATACCTTCTACTAAAATTCATGTTTACTGCTTATATAAATAAGTAAAGAATTACCTCATTCGATCTTCACAAAAACTCAGTGAATTAGTACTGTTGTTCTCTTTTATAAAGGAGAAAACAGGCTAAATGAGATTAGAGCACTTGCCCAAGCTGACAGATAACAAATGGAAGACATAAGATTCAAAGTCAGAGCTATTTGTCACGTTGTTTTTTCCATGGGAGCGTTTTCTAGCATATCTTTCTTACTCAGCAGTAGAAACAGAGCTACTAGTTCAAGATTATTTCCTACTACAAGTTAAAAAACTTTAGTAGTCTTCTAAGGCACCATAAAATACCCCATTTGTTGCAAGTCAAAAGTCATCAGATAGTTGTCATCATAAGACTGGCCAGGAATATTGCCTTCCCTATCTGTACCTTGATTGAATTGCCAATTTCTCCTACATTAATGTCCCCACAGTTCTTATCTGGCAGTCCTGTCATCCTCTAAATTTGGAGAAGAGGGACACTGGTAGTGATGTCTAATACAGCCACAATCTTATCTCAAATAGAAATAATTTCCACTACCATAGGGCTTCCCTGGTTGCTCAGCTGGTAAAGAATCTGTCTGCAATGCAGGAGACCTGGGTTTGACCCCTGGGTTGGGAAGATCCCCTGGAGAAGGGAAAGGCTATGCACTCCAGTATTCTGGCCTGGAGAATTCCATGGACTACTCCATGGGATCGCAAAGGGTCAGACATGACTGAGCACCTTTCACTTTCACCACTACCATAGATAGAAATTAAAAAGTACAGAACCTATTTGATATTCTAATTGCTGTCTACAATTAAGTTATTTATCCAGCATAAAACTCTAAAATTTGAAAAATTTATGATTTATGCAACATTTTTACAGTATTCAAATAAACATTTTAATAAATTTTAAGTGAGAAAATACCCTCAATTATATCAACTTAAATATTATGATTAATGTGCACAAACCTCAATACGTTCTTATTCATATTGTAATACATTAATCAGAGTGTAACAAACAACTTCCTATTTAAATACTTGTCTGCCCCTCTTGGGTTTCCCAGGTGGTACTAGTGGTAAAGAACCCACCAGCCAATGCAAGAAACATGAGATATGGGTTCAATCCCTGGGTCAGAAAGGTCCTCTGGAGAAGGGCATGGCAACCCACTCCTGTACCCTTGCTTGGAGAATCCCATGGACAGAAGAGCCTGTGAGGCTACAGTCTATAGGATTGCAAAGAATCGGACATAACTGAAGTGACTGAGCATGCAGAATGTACCTGTCACTGTTATTTTCACCTTTTAGCTGAAGCTAACATTGGTCAACATTATGTAAACAGTTATTTTATTATTCTCAGTATAAAATTGAAACTGAGAACAAGATAAAAACCAGCTGCTAAAAGTCTGGAGCTAATAGTAAATCAAATGGAGGTACACAGAATATCTCTGAAACTTCAAAATATAAGAGTTTTAAATGTTACCCAAACAAGTACCTGCCTCCTGAGAAATCTGTATGCAGGTCAAGAAGTAACATTTAGAACTGGACATGGAACTATGGACTGGTTCCACATTGGGAAAGGAGTAAGTCAAGGCTGTATATTGTCACCCTGCTTATTTAACTTATATGCAGAGTACATCATGTGGAATGCTGGGGCTGGAGGAAGCACAAGCTGGAATCAGTATTGCTGGTTGAAATATCAGTAACCTCAGATACACAGATTTCACCACCCTTATGGCAGAAAGCAAAGAAGAACTAAAGAGCCTCTTGATGAAAATGAAGGAGGAGAGTGAAAAAATTGGCTTAAAACTCAACATTCAAAAAACTAAGATCATGGCAACCGGTCCCATCACTTCATGGCAAATAGATGGGGAAACAATGAAAACAGTGACAGACTTTATTTTTGGGGGGCTCTGAAACCACTGAAGATGGTGACTGCAGCCATAATATTAAAAGATGCTTGCTCCTTGGAAAAAAGCGACAGCAAATTTAGACAGCATATTAAAGAGCAGAGACATTACTTTGCCAACAAAGTTCTGTTTAGTCAAAGCTATGGTTTTTCCAGTAGTCATGTATGGATGTAAGAGTTGGACCATAAAGAAGGCTGAGCACTAAATAGTTGATCCTTTTGAATGCGGTGTTGAAGAAGACTCTTGAGGGTCCCTTGGACTGTAAGGAGATCAAACCAGTCAAACCTGAAGGAAGTCAGTCCTGAATATTCATTGGAAGGACTGATGCTGAAGCTGAAACTCCTATACTTTGGTCATCTGAAGAACTGACTCATTGGGAAAGACCCTGATTCTGGGAAAGATTGAAGGCAGGAGGAGAAAGGGATGACAGAGGGTGAGATGGTTGCATGACATCACTGATTGGATGGACATGAGTTGGAGCAAGCTCCAAGAGTTGGTGATGGACAGGGAACCCTGGTGTGCTGCAGTCCATGGGATCGCAAAGAGTTGGACATGACTGAGTGACTGAACTGAACTGAAATGAATAAAAGTGTTATATTTAAATATGCCTATATGTAGGGTTTGAGATACATCCAAATTTAAATTAAAACCCAACCAACATATAATCTGTTTCCGTAATTCTCCATAATATGAATAATTATGTTAATAATTGAACATAATGGAGAGTCTAGAAAAAAAACATGTTTTAATACTTGAGTTTTGTGCCTTATTCATTCTAAATATTGATATCTGGTTGTTGTTGTTCAGTTGCTAAATCATGTCTGGCTCTTTGTGACCCCATAGACTACAGCATGCCAGGCTTCCCTGTCCTTCACTATCTCGTGGAGTTTGCTCAAGCTCATGTCTATTGAGTCAAATGATGCCATCCAACCATCTCTTCCTCTGTCGACTCCTTTTAATCCTACTCTCAGGATCAGGATCTGATCCCAGCATCAGGATCTTTTCCAGTGAGTTGGCTTCTTCATATCAGGTGGCCAAAATTTTAGTTTCACCTTTAGCATCCCCACAGCTTTAGCATCAGTCCTTCAAATGAATATAGGGGTTGATTTCCTTTAGGACTGATAGGTTTAATCTCCTTGCAGTCCAAAGGACTCTCAAGAGTCTTCTCCAGCAATACAATTCGAAAGCATCAATTCTTTGGCACTCAACCTTCTTTATGGTCCAACTCTCACATCCACGCATGACTACTGGAAAACCATAGCTTTGACTATATGGACCTTTGTTGGCAAAGTGATGTCTCTGCTTTTTAATATGTTGTCTAAGTTTGTCACAGCTTTTCTTCCAAGGAGCAAGTGTCTTTTAATTTCATGGCTGCAGTCACTGTCCACAGTGATTTGGACCCCACAAAATAAAATCTGCCATTTTTTCCCCATCCATTTGCCATGAAGTGATGGAACCAGATACCATGATCTTAGTTTTTCTGAATGTAGAATTTTAAGCCAGCCTTTTCACTCTCCTCTTTCACTGTCATCAAGAGGCTTTTTAGTTCCTCTTTGCTTTCTGTCATTAGCATAGTATCATCTGAATATCTGAGGTTGTTGATATTTCTCCCAGGAATCTTGATTCCAACTTTTGAGTCATCCAGCCCAGCATTTCACATGATGTACTCTGCATGTAAGTTAAATAAACAGGTGGCAATATGTGGCCTTGNCATCTGAAGAACTGACTCATTGGGAAAGACCCTGATTCTTGGAAAGATTGAAGGCAGGAGGAGAAAGGGATGACAGAGGGTGAGATGGTTGCATGACATCACTGATTGGATGGACATGAGTTGGAGCAAGCTCCAAGAGTTGGTGATGGACAGGGAACCCTGGTGTGCTGCAGTCCATGGGATCGCAAAGAGTTGGACATGACTGAGTGACTGAACTGAACTGAAATGAATAAAAGTGTTATATTTAAATATGCCTATATGTAGGGTTTGAGATACATCCAAATTTAAATTAGAACCCAACCAACATATAATCTGTTTCCGTAATTCTCCATAATATGAATAATTATGTTAATAATTGAACATAATGGAGAGTCTAGAAAAAAAACATGTTTTAATACTTGAGTTTTGTGCCTTATTCATTCTAAATATTGATATCTGGTTGTTGTTGTTCAGTTGCTAAATCATGTCTGGCTCTTTGTGACCCCATAGACTACAGCATGCCAGGCTTCCCTGTCCTTCACTATCTCGTGGAGTTTGCTCAAGCTCATGTCTATTGAGTCAAATGATGCCATCCAACCATCTCTTCCTCTGTCGACTCCTTTTAATCCTACTCTCAGGATCAGGATCTGATCCCAGCATCAGGATCTTTTCCAGTGAGTTGGCTTCTTCATATCAGGTGGCCAAAATTTTAGTTTCACCTTTAGCATCCCCACAGCTTTAGCATCAGTCCTTCAAATGAATAGAGGGGTTGATTTCCTTTAGGACTGATAGGTTTAATCTCCTTGCAGTCCAAAGGACTCTCAAGAGTCTTCTCCAGCAATACAATTCAAAAGCATCAATTCTTTGGCACTCAACCTTCTTTATGGTCCAACTCTCACATCCACACATGACTACTGGAAAACCATAGCTTTGACTATATGGACCTTTGTTGGCAAAGTGATGTCTCTGCTTTTTAATATGTTGTCTAGGTTTGTCACAGCTTTTCTTCCAAGGAGCAAGTGTCTTTTA